>CAEFZY010039187.1:0-18183 GCA_903066815.1 Brachyrhaphis roseni
TATATATATATTTTTTTTTTTTATAAAAGTTACATAGTGCAGCTTTAAGAGCCACTTATGGCTCCAGAGCCGTAGGTTGGAGAACCCTGGCCTATCTCACATAAAAACTTGACAAAATAATAAAAAATAATTTGTTGGGTCTTAGCAAAGAGTGGAAAAGTTGAAGTAGTGATAACATTTGATCAAAAACGCTGCACATGCTCTCACCCTAACAACATCTAGCCGGTCCCGGTTTGTTTTACAATCAGCTCCCCTGTTGCCAGCTGGTTGACAAATTATACCTTCCCCTGTTTGTGGGCCTGCTGTCTGTTATCTAAGATGGTGACTCATTATGAATGTGGGCTCGGGGGATTCCCCACAGCGCATGGAAGAAGAATAAGAAGCGTGCTTCTTTCAGTTCACCTTCTTCGGGGCGGCGGGGGGTGTACAGTTCAGCCGGTGGGTTCAGACGTGGGGAACTACACACTGAACTATAGACAGAGGTCAAAGGCTGAAACCGAAGCGCCGAAACGCAGCGCGGTGACAGGAACGGAGCGTCAACAAAGAGAGAGAGCCAAGGATTAGAGCTGAGCTGAGGTTCAACTAGCTGGCTTTGTTTGTGGAAACTAAAAGCGGTCTGGATGTGGGAGCAGACGCTGAAGCAAGTTTCCCCTGACCGCCGCTGAAACAAGGCACCACAGTTACCGCCGCCCCCAAACAAAGACTCCATTGTGCATTTGAGCTTACAGTAGAAAGAACAGAAGAGAAACAAGCGGGATGTTACATGGCTGCATGAGGTAGAGAGAGAGAGAGAGAGAGAAAGAGCAGCCTATACAGTGAAGTTAGTACTCTGCACAAGCGCTGTATTGTGCTGTTGCATGGCAACTGTTTCCACAGAAATCTTTGCTCAGAAACACTCCTCTTCGGACGTCACATAACTGCAGCGAGCGGAGAAATGGGCCGACAGCAGGAATACAAATCAACCATTTCGGCCCGCAAAAGCTGAGCAGTTATTAAAATTGCTCTTTAGAAACGTTTACGCCAAAAGCTAACAACGGAGATTAAACATGTAGTTTTCTCACTGTGCAGTCTAAGCCTGGGTGTTTCTGGGTTTTAATGTATCACATCAGACGCCTCAGGATACAGAGAATACTGACTGCAGAGAACAGAAACTGGTTCTGAAATAAATCCCGAAACTGTAACTTTTCTTCATTTTAATTTTGCCTCATAGAATAGAGAGTTGACATGTAGGCCATTTAGGGGAAAAAAAGTCAAATTAAGTGAGAGAAAAATGAGGACATCCAATAAAATATTTATTTCTCTATTAAGAAATATTCACATACCAATGTCTTATCTCATTTTTTATTTCTGGAAAAAGAAAAGTGAGCGACCCTGAACGGACAAAGGTGTTCAGATAATGGTTGAATGAAGAGACGGTGTTTTAATCACACATAAACAACAGAAACGTAATTGTGTTTGAGTCACATGTGTAAGTATTAAACTTCCTTCAAAATGCTGAGACAGGATAGTGAAGATCCTAAAGTAATATGGTGATGTGCAATTTTTAATTATCTTAAATTATTATCGCTTATGTGGGGACAATGAAGGTGTGTCGCCATTTATTTCTCACCACAAATTGGCTTGTTTGGTTGTTGTTCTACAGTATTTCGTTCAGTTTTGAATGTTTGGTTATTTTACTTGAATTCAATATAAAAGTCATATTAAACACCCATTTGTCAAAATATGTTAGAAAACACATTTTCTCCTCCTCTCTGAGCTGCTGTTGCCATCTGCAGAAACGCACCATTCCCGACCAAAAACAACCAATCAGAGCCAGGAGGAGGATCTCAGTGCTGTCAAAAGTTTTTGTTTTTTTTTTGCGAAAAACCTAACTGGCTATTGCTGATGCTATATGTTGGTTAGCATGTAGCAAAATGGATTTATTTGTGGTACATTGTAGCATTTTTGGCTTCATCTGATGTAAAAAAAAAAAAAAAAATCAACAAGTGTTAGAGTCTCATTTACTCATTTACTTTGTGGCTACATAGTGCTGCCTGCAACACTTCAAAGCAGTTTTTCATATCTGGTCTAACTTTTCTTTCTTTATTAATAACATATTTGGGTACATATCCTTTAGAACGATTACTAAATAATTTCTGATACCAGAAATATTTTTATAATTTCCACATGCTATATTCTCATCAGAGACAATCTTTTACAAACTGCACAACCTTAGAAAAAAAACCCCAGTGCACTTTCCAGAAGTCAGCTCACAACGATCAATGTGATCTTAGTGCTGATCAGGACAGACTATGCTGGGATAATAGTTGCATTGGATTACTAAAGGATTCCACATAATGCTGCATCATGCTTCCTCTCCGTTCTCAGAGCTGAAGCGTCTATTTTTACAGCATAATCAAAGGAGTAGGAATAAGTGCAGTAGATCAAAGATACTTTGATGGTGACAATAGATTCATATGAATGGGTCAGACAACAGAACTCTGAACAGAGTTATTTCTGTCTACTAATAAATCACAGTTTATGATTTGCATGAAGTAAAAAAGTAAAAAAATTTTTACTTACTGAAAATTTGTATTTTCAACTACACACTCACAAAAATTTTTTTATTGTATTTTATACGCATACCTTTCAAAAGCATTAAAAAGTCAAGATTCTTTTTTATATGTGAAACTTGGGCGGATGCCCAGGGTGGCTTTAGAAATGGGTGACAGAAAAGTACCAGATGAAATGAAAAATACCTTTTTATGTTAAGACTGGACTCTACTGATGTGACGTTTTAGTGGAAAGCTGTGTATGAAACGTTTGGATGTCCAGAGAGGCATTCATGCAACACCTGACTCTGTTTCTAACCTAAAAAGAAATAAAAATGATAAATGACTTTAAGGCTTTTAATGTGACGTGTGTGTTTTACAATTCACATGAAAAGCAATCAAATCTGTTTGAAGAAAATGCTGCAATAACTTGTTTAAATAAACGTGCAAACCTTTAAAGAAATTATTTGTTGAACCGACTTTTGGTGTAATATTCATAGGAAACATTTAATTTCACTCTATATTACAAAAGCTCTCCAAATCTCTCAGATTGCTGTTCAGATGAACCCACCTGAAGAGGTTTTCTGACCTTTGGTTCTGGACTCTCGCTTGGCCTTTCCAAATCCTCACTGGTTTTCTAGTGAAGCGGATTTGGAATTAGGTTTGAACTACCTATAAAACAAAAAAAGCTAAATCCCTCGCTCCTCCATCCTGAGTTTTGTAAACTCACAGCCTGATGCTACCAACACCTTGTTTCACTCTGGGTAAAATAGTGTTCTTGTTGGTGATGCACTTAGATTTCAGTCAAATTTAATCATGGTCCAAAATTTCCAACTTGGTTCCGTCAGACCATGTCATAAAAGACAAAACTACACGTTATATTTGGAGTAAAAAGCTTTGTTTTGCATATTCAATATATTTGTTTGTCCAAAACTATGGAAAATATAGAAGACTAATGTCACAAGTTGGACCCGGTACTCAGCAAACATCCCTGCACCACTTTCAGTGATCCTTCTTAACAGATTTCTCACAAGATTTTGCCTTGCTTTTTGTAATTTGTGAAGAAACTGTCCTTCTCCTGACAGATACCTTTGCAGAATGAGATCATTTTTGAAATATACTTTTTCAAAATCTTTCTGCATAGACTGACTGCAGCTGAAGGTTGTAAATATAAAAATGTCAAGACAATCCTACAAGAATAGCTGAACTTTGCTTAACAAGATTAACCATAATTGAGGTTGGGTTTGTACCCAGGAGGTTTTACTGCTGAAGTTTAATCAAAAGGTGTTTCAACAAAGCTTTTGCTTCCAGATGTGAACTTTTATGCTAAATAATTTCACCTTTTTCTTTGTTTTCCTCCTAACAGATTGCTGATTTTAAATTTGCAGATAATTATGAAGTTACATGGGGAAATAATCTCATTATAATTTAGCATTTTCCTATTAGGAAACCCTGGAATTTCTTGCTGTAGAGAACTTCAGGAGAGCAGATACTCGCTGTTTTATATATATTTATGCTTTAGAAAATCAGTGACTTTTAATTTCCGTGTGAGGTTAATAAACCTTTGAGAAAACATACAAAATGAAAGATATGTCATAAATAACAAAAGTTACAAAATGCTGCCTCCTAGTGTTCATTATTAAACATTACAGTTTTGGCTGCTGCATTTACACACAACCAAATATTCAAACCCTGCTTGAATAAAATGACTTTTATTTTATTTATTTTTTTGAGATGCTGTAGGAAAACATAAAAATACTTTTTTGGATGATATTTACATTTTGAGTCTATCAATAAAAGTGACATACAAGCCAGCTGGAACAGAAAAACAACAGCAAACAAGCACAGTGGTTAGAATGACATCACAACTAGTGTGTTATTTCAAAACTAATATAATCTCAATGTCCTCTGCACAGAGGTGGAAAAGAACAGTCTGCAGGTGAGCACAGCGAGAACGGAACAAGAGGAAATAGGAGGAAATGAAAAAGGACAAAAGAAAGGTGCAAAAACTCATCTTTTCCGCCGCCTCCCTGCTGCTTTAATCTAAACGTGTCACTTTAATCGTTGCTCTCGATGAAGGATTCATCCTCGTACAAGTCCTCCAGCTCTCCTTCTCTGCTCCCTTCTCTGCTGATTTTCCTGCGGGAGACGAACATCTGTTAAACCTAAACCTTCCTAATTGAGTCGGCAGATGAGGCGGGCGAGGAGGAAGAGGCGTCGTTTGCTAAGAAAGTCACAAAGTAACTCTGCTTTGCAGCAAAGCTCATCAGTTTTCATCCAAGAGGAGACAAGAAGCAGAAATCACTCATCAACAGGATTTGAGATTTGTTTGTTTGGTCCTGTCCAATTTAAATCCTCTTACGGCTAAACAAACCTGATGAGCTGAGCTACGTGTGAAGCACTACGAAAAAAGCTCAGCCTAAAACGCTGTTTTTAAAAAAAAAAAAAAAAAAAATTACCTCGAAGACGGATGAGACGAAGACCCCAGTAAGCCCAAAAGTCCCCTGCAGGAAGGAGACGTAATATAATAAGCCAGAGTTCAAACCCCAACACACTTCATCAGAAATACACCAGGGGTGTCATGTTCCTGCTGCATTTTAAAAGGTGGCATCCAGAAAAACTGGTGTTTTTAGCTGAGAGAATCATGTGTGATGTTTAAAGATTAGCAGCAAGCTGATTATAGTTTAGGTTAGAATAAAGGCAAGAAATAGAAGGAAGTAAACATTTTGTAGTTTGCTTCTTCCTACAAATGACCAATGCTTGGTTTTCTGTTTGTGCCTCTGCAGAAACGTTAAAGGGGCGCAACATTTATTTGTAGCTTCATGACATTAACCGGTAAGGTTGAAATGAGGTAATGAGACTTTTGTTTGTTTTTTTTTCCTTTTTTCAACCGGCTGCACTACGTCAACATATTTGAAGTATATGTTGAAGGACTTTAACATATTTTTACCTGGTTAAAAGTAAAAAAATAACCATCCAAGAAATTACTCAAGTAAGAGTAAAAAAGCAATTAATAAAAAGGCTATTCAACTACTACATGATCAAAACATATGATTTATGTTTTAAAAATTATGTCATCAGACAGACAATTGAATTGTGTCTGTCTGATGCATTTTTTTGTCTTTTCTTCATTCAGTGACGTTGGCCAACTTAACTTCACTGTATCTAGAAATTTTACCCAGACTTATGGTCTCTACAGTAACCCGATCTCAGTCAAATAAGAGCGTCTAGACTACAGACTAGCAGCTGACAAGTCTGCAGTAAATGTTTGACGTCATCATGTCAACATGAACCAAAATCTCTGAGGAATGTTTGAGATCTCTTGTTGAATCTATGCTGTGAAGAATTAAGGCAGTTCTGAAGGCAAAAGGGCGTCAAACCTGCCATTAGCAAGGCTACTTAACTAGCTAGCTAAAACTAGCCTCTTTTAGCTAGCTAGTTAAATAGCTTTATTAATCTCTTTGGGACTTTCCCTAAGGGAATTTGTCATCTCTGTCTCCCACACAGCACTCTTAAATACTACATAAAACACTTAAAACATAATAAAATTAAAAACATTAACTATAACCACCCCAGTCTTATAGTTCCTTTTTTTCTGTTGTACTCCTTTTAGCTAAATCAAGTAGTTCTTCAGATGGGCTGAAGAACTGGAAGAAAAGACCAACTCATTCTCTCTCAGAAGGAAATCATCTTGATATTTAAGCACCACTCTGTACTGACTGACAGAATAATAATTAAATAAATTTATTTAAAATCCTCTTTAAGTGCTACGTATGTTGGTGGGTGTGCAGGGCAGTTTCAGTGCTGCACACGCTTTTATCAAGTTCATCGCCACAGAATGAATGTTTCAGTGTACACACACGCACACACACCCACACACAAACACATGATGATGAGCTCTTCGGAGTGACGGCCTCGGTATGCGTGCTATATGTGAGCAACACTACATGTGAAGTATAGAAGTGATCTATTTTTAATCCAAGCATCTGCTCGCTGCTTTGTTCCGTTAGAGGCCTAATCGCAGAGCTGGCAGAGAGAAGCAAACAGGATTTGCAGAGTAGGCTACTTACGTAAGAAGACCTCCGGGGGCAGACATGGACCTCTCTGCCCGTCTGCCCTGACACTCAAAGGGATTACTGAAAGAGCGCTTCCTCAGCATGGACTTCACCAGAATCTGCAGTGGACATCAGAAAGAGTCTCAATGGATCTCTGTAAAAGCGTCTTCTAAAGCCCACTCAGCAAAAACACTGAAAAAATGCCAGATGCAATCATGTAATCTGACAATTTACACAGTTAGAGATGATAGCTGATCGTGACAAACAATTTCTATTATCTTGACATGCAAATAATACAAATCCACTCATGTAAAGGAAACCATGTTAAAAGATTTTGTTGCTGATTAACAAGTATATTTATAAAGTATGGTTGTGTGAAGATCAGAGACAAAAGAAAGGTTTGGTTGACTGAAAATGTAATGCTAATTTAAAACCAATTAATGACATAATAGGTTTAGAGCTGCAACTAAAGATTAATTCATTAATCAATTGTTTGATCCATTGTTATGACGATTAATCAGACCAATTAAGCTGATTTTATGCAATATTAGAAACACATAAAAATACAAATAAAAAATCATTTAATTTGTTTATTCAATAAGAAAATAAACATTTTATTGTCTAAAAGGCAATAACATAGCATTTCTTCATTTCTTTCTTTGTAGCAAAGAATTCATTTGCATAAAAAATATATTTTTAGCATCAATATGTGACAAGCTCATCCCATTCTCCTAATCTAACTAATTTGTGATGAACAAATTAATACTTGGATAGCAAAAGTTGCTTAATAGAAAATAATTTTTGCAGAATTTGAAGCTAAAACTGGAACTTGAGGAGTTCAGGGTGAACATATTTACAGACAAAGACGGTTTTTCACTTTAAATGCAATATATATTGTACAATTTTATCTTAATTAATGGACTAAATGTGTTGTTCTTTCAGTCTGTATTATCCAGTTAACGATTAATCGATTACTAAAGTAGTTGACTATTATTTCAATAATCGATTCATCACAATTAATCGTTTCAGCCCTAAATAAGTTGAGATTTGCTGGGTTAAACTGGCAGCACGTCCTGAATTGCAAAACTATTTCTGGAACTTCTTTACATTTTGTCACATTTAAGCACAAAATTCAATGCAAGTCATTGAGGATTTACACCAAAGTAACTCTTGAGATATTGTGCTATTACTCATTTATAATTACATTTTACACCCAGGTGGAGTCTGTTCATTAATTAAGTGACTGATGAAGGTGAGTAATAAGCTGGGTTTCATTTAGGGGTATCAGAGTAAAGAAAGCCGAACAGATATTAATGCCACACTTTGAAAAATGTTGTAAAAAATTGCTTTATATTCCTTTTATGTTACAATTATCCATTATGTTATACTGGTCGGTCGGAAAAAAAAAAGAAAATCCTAATAAAATAGATGGAAGTTTATGGGATAGAAATATGTTTGCAAATCAACAAGATGATGGTTAAACTTTACAGGAAATTCAGAGAAAACCCCAGAAAGGTGCTTTCCAAATTCCCAATATTTTTTTTTCTGCCATAAATATCGTACGAGAGTAAATATTAAAACTGGAATATGTGAGCTGGGACTGGTCCTCCCAGCGGGTGCAGTGCGACTCACCACAGCGGACAGGCTGGGGATGAGCTTCACGCTGTTCTGCACCTCCTCATCGGTGACCTCCACCGCCGTGCAGTGCTCCTCCTCCAGAGGGAGAGGACTGGAGCCGTTCTCCGTCACCCAAGGATGGACCTGTAGCACATGCAGTCGTGTTTTCATCACTTGTGGGGACTTCTCATTGACTTCCATTAATTGCTACAGCCTAACCCTTACCATAACCGTAACCACCACATATCTAACCACTAACCCAAAAACAACAATTTCCCTCTTGGGGACCAAGAAAATATCCCCACAAGCAGCAATGGTCCCCATAACTCCACATTGTAGACAGAAATAGGTTCCCATAAGGATATGAAAACCTGGTACACACACACACACACACTAATGTACTAAACAAGTTCACACTGTGGTGATGCAACGACTAGTGTTTGCATACTTGCCTTTATTTCAGGGATGGTGATTCTGGTTGCAGGGTTTTTATCCAGCATTCTTTCAATGAGAACCCTCAACTCATTGCTTATTGAAGGGCTGTTGGTAAGAGATCAATGAAGATCAGAGTTAAATGTCAAAAACAGAATAGAATGAAACAGAAACATCCTTCAATGTCCTGCAACGGGGAAATCGACAAGCAATCAAAGCCAGTAGATTCACACAAAGATAGAAATAATCAAGATACAAAAACAAGACAAACAAAAACATGCTGTGCAATCCTGGAAAAATTTCAACATAAAAGTTATGAAAGAAATATGGTGTCTCCTGGTTTAAAAGAATGATCAGCTCAATTTAAAAATGTACTATGTGTATTTGGGTATTAAAAAGAGACATTATTTGCAAAAATAGACCATAAAACCTGCAACAGCAGACATATGCAGAAAACCATAACTTTGTGATTAGCAGCTAAAAAACTGAAAGGTAGAAGAAGTTCCTGAGCGAGAATAAGGAGCGCGATGCTGAAGATTCTGGTTTGTAATTTCTGGTGAATTAATAAATACTGCATTAATCTCAGAGTGAAATTAAATGTTGTTGTAACTCGTATTAAACAATTTTCTTCAAAGCTGCTGTTGTACATGCTGATGGCTGTGGGCAGGAAGGATTTCCTGCCCACAGCAGTGGTTCTGAAGAAGCCTCTGACTGAAGATGCTCTGTTGTATGACAGTTTCTCAAAAGGATGGTCAACAATTGTTAGGCATTAACAAAAAAGCAGAACTACCTGAAATATACCAAAAGCTCTAAAGTGACAGAATCCAACATCAAGCTCATCAGCATCAAATAAAATGTAACCATAACAACAGGAATAAAGAACAAGGTGTTTTACTCCCTTAATGTCAACATTGTGATGCAAATTACTGGTACTGGTAAAAAAGTTAAAGAGTACTTTAGATCAACATGACTTCGTGTTTCAGAGCCTCTATAGTTTAAGTTAATGTTTTGAAGCTTTGGGTCAATATTCAGACATTCTTACGTTTCTGGAAACTCCACAGGTTTGTTCTTGATCTTGTTGTGCAAAGAATAGATGTACTCATCATAAAATGGGCACTGGAACAAGACACAAGGTTAAAAATGATAAATGTGCTTAAATTAATTGATAAAACGGGTCAAACAAGCGTCCTTTGGGCGACATTACCTCCCCGAAGACAAAGCAGTACAGCGTGACCCCCATCGCCCACACGTCTAACGCCTGTGGAACAAACACGGCCACTGTCATGACGGGTCCTCATGCCGTGGTCTGTCAGTGATCCACAGGTGATCAGCTCACCTTCCCGCTGAAGCTCTGCTGGATCTCGCTCATCATCTCAGGAGCCATGAAGGCCGGCGTCCCCGCCGTGCTGGACAGCAGGGCGTCGTGGCCTTCAAACTCGTTACTGACGCCAAAGTCTGCGATCTTAACGTGGCCGTCGTCCCCCAGCAGGAGGTTGGAGGGTTTGATGTCTCGGTGGATGATCTTATGGTAGTGCACTACACACACACATGCATACACACAAATACATACAGGAAGAAGGCTGAGTTGTTATTGATCGTTTGAGAAAAAAAAAAAAAAAAAAATCTATCCAAGTTTATTCTAAATGTAAATTTTGGTAAATGGCCTGCGCTTGTGTAGAACTTTATCAAGTCCAGAGGACTCCAAAGCAATTCACACTACGTTCAGTCACACAGATATTAACACACTGATGGTGCAAGATACTGTAATGAAGCCACAGCTGCACTGGGGCCAGGCGGCCATGCACCGGAGCCACCAGGTTCTCTGACCACCACCAGCAGACGGGTGTCTTGCCCAACGGCACAACAAGTGAGACAGACAGAGCGGGGCCTCGAACCGGCAACCCACCGATTATAGAACAAATTATAGCAACACAAACATAAAACCTTTAGTTGTAAAAACACAATAAAAACATACACACAAACACGTCTTCAAAAATGCAGCAACACCTCACACACAAAAAAAAGAGTAATGAACAACCGATATAAAGAACAACTTTGTTCCAAGACATAGATCACATTCAGATTATTCACACGGCCAGTCCTGTACTCACAGTACTCTATTCCCAGGACCACGTCTCTGAAGTAGAAGCGAGCCTGGTCCTCGGTTAACGCGTTGTCTGTGGGCACCTCTATCACCGGCCTGAGGGGCAAAGAAGCCAAAACCACACACAAACATTTTATTGCACCTCGTGGGGACCACTCCTGCCATCTAACATATCAAACTGATGGATTAGTATGTAAAACTTACCCCTCTTTCATTAGTTCGAAGGCTTAAAGAAAAAATAACTTGAATTGAATGATCTAGTAACTTTTCTTTTTTTTATCATGCTGCAGCAGAAAAGGTGAATGATTCCCTACCCATGTGAAGTCCATCTTCATCAGGGTCATCAAGCACCTGCAAGATACATCAACATTGCTACCTCATGTTTGTTTAGTTTTTTTTTTTTAAAGCTATTAAACAAATATTATTTCTGAACTTGAAAGGAGTCCATTAAATGTTTTTAGATGAAGTATGCAGATGCGTTGCTCTGCTGCTTGTTGTTATGGTCGTATCTGACGCACCTCTACCAGTTTAACTACATTCGGATGGTCCAACTTCTTGAGGATGGCGATCTCTCTGTACACTCTCTCCAGAGGCTGCATGGATTTGGGGAACAGATCCTGCTGAGAGTTTGACCCCTGAGGAGGCGGGCGACCTGGAAGTACAAACACATAGCGCCGATCTGGATGAAGGCAATTTAAGGAGCTATTTCGTGGTACATAATTGCACAGAATGAGGGATTGCTGCAAAGCAAACAGCTCAACGCAGTCCAATTCTCCATCAACGGATTTCTGCAAAGTGTCGCAGGGCAAAAAAATGAACACACTCAGATATTTGCATAACCTCAATGTTGCAGAGAAACCAGACCATTTTCTGTAGCCATCAACAAGCGTCTGGCAATATTCTGAAGGCTTGTTTGACCACACTTCCTGCTAGGAGTGACAGAGATCATTTAATTTGGTTGATAATTTGCCACTTCCCGATTTAGTCTATGTAGTTTTTAAACTGTGTTAAGGTCAGCACTTCCCAGAACCATAAATTGATGATGGCTTTAGATGTATTTTGGGATCATTGCCTTTTTGGAACAAATTTAAACCAACTTGCTGTTGATTTCAGGTAATTTGAAGAATAAAAGAAGAAGTCACCTTACACTAATACATCCACTTTGTGTGATGCGTCAGCAACCTTGACAGCAAACAGCTCATATCAAAGTGCTTTCAAGTTTAAAAAGATTACTTTGACTCCTACAAACAGACTTTATGCCACTGCAGCCAAATCTTGGTGTGTAAAGCTTCCCTTCAGCAGGCCTTTGACAAGACTTGGGTTTCTCCTCACCTGCTAAAAACCAGCCACTTGTTCCACACTATTTGCGTTGTACAGAGGATCTGCGTGCGGTGTTACTGAAACAGGGGGAGGAGTACTTGCCAGTAATAAAACGTATTAGAGATTCCTGTTGCTCAGACTTTAACTGCTCAATATTTGGAAGAGCTTTTTTCACGTCCTTCGCTGCCACCTCCAAACAATAACCAGACTACTATTCTAAAATGAAGTAAAAAATCACCACCATCATTCACAAGGATCCTAATACATGGCTTTTCTTTAAGGTGGCAGTTTAGAGCTGGCAGCTTAAATTTAGAACAGTAATCATCTCAAACACCCATGACAGTGTTTTTGACCGTGTCTTCATAGACCCAGGAATGGCCTAACAAAAGCCCCTGAAACTTCGGCCCTATTGACATCTTTGAAACTATGCTTGAAAATTAGAGCGGTGGCAGGAAATTTTAAAAAATCTGAATAAACTCCACCCCTTTATAAGGGAAATGTTGGCAAATTTCCAGTCGCAACAAACAAAAAAAAAGCTATTTAAAAGCCTGTTAAAAGTGCAACTTGCCCAGTGCCAATTAACCACTTAACTGGGTTGCAATTATGTATTTGAGCCTCATCTGTAGATTAGTGAAAATTCACAGTAAATTCAAACTGGTGTATCTAGCTTTTGCTTTGAAACTTCTTTTAATAAAACACCAAGTCAATGTTTTGTTAAGATTTTATGTGAATGCAAACCTTCCACTGGAGCCGTAAACCACGCAAGACTAAAACAATGAAAATGAGACGGAACTCACGCAAAAATCCACACAGCCTCATCAGCTTCTTCTTCGACACTACCTTCATTGCCTAATCAAAGAAAAGAAAAAGGATTAATGACGATTTCATTAAACGACAGTCAGGCTCAAGCAGTTTAAAGCATCAGCTTACATAGTACTGTTCAGAATCTTCATTATAGGCTAGTTTCACCACTCCATAAGAGCCCTGCAGGGAACAAATAAAAAGAGTTTATAATTCAAGAATCAGAAATTAAAACACTGGGTTTCACATTGGTAGGTCACCTTTCCAATCTCATTCTTCAGTTTATACTGGTTGAGCTGGAGACAGTCCTGTAGAGGTGAAATGGAAAAGTTTTAGTCTCAGAAACGAGGAGCTCAGGTGAGTCTTAAGACAGGTCTGAGGTTCCTCACGTCGGCATCAGTGATGGAAACCCGTTTGGTCTCGATGGTGGGCTGCCGGGCCACGCGGCTCCCTCTCTCCTGCAGAGACATCTTCCTGTCTGTGAGGCGGGCCCTTTGGCCCACGGTAGACCTGGGTGCTCCTGACCTGTAGCCGTTAGGAGGGGTCAGGCGGTTGGCGGTGGTGTTCATGGATGCCACCATGTCGGCAAGCTCGCCCTGAGGGTCCGACTCCATCTCCGGTTTGAAGACGCTGTCCGAGCTCATAGTTCCCCTGACGATGCTGCCTTGTTTACGGTTGAATGGTTCAGTGGGATGGGCAGATGTTGCATCACTGCACTGAGAGGAAGATGAAGAACTGGATGAGAAAATAATCTATAGAAACAGGTTTTATTTTTATTGGTCGGGAAGAAAAACTGGAGTTGGAAATGTTTATTTTTTGTGCTAAAGTCTCCTGACTAGCTACGTTTCCATTAATCATAGAATTGCACAAATTGAAATTACAAAAATAAATTTGCTTAATGGAAAAATATATATATATATGTATATATATATTCATAGAGTAAAAGAACAAAGTACAAACATAAGCCTATAAAAAGTGGTCTCTTAATTTTTTCCAGATCTGTAAATATAAATGACCTTAAATTACTTTGAGCTCAGTGAAATGAGGCTTTCTTCAGCTTCCCAACACTATAAAGCCATTTCTAAAAGTGATGATGAAAAATCTTTACTCAGAAATTAAACATTTAACTCCCAGATCAGATGAATTAACTTCAAAAACATTTTTAAAAAGTTGTTCTGTGCAGCATAGTTAAGAATCTGATTTACTGTACTTTCAATATGCAGCAGTAATAAGGTGAGTTAAGGTCTTTTTTCTCTTAGAACATGTTTCTACAACATATCTGGACTTTATGTGACAGAAGCATGCCTAATAAAGCAGCTCATGCAGATTATTTTCTGATCATCAATGGGGCACATTGATTTGAACAGCCTAAAAATAAGAAGGAAGCTGAACAATTACCAAAGGACACATAAAAATGTGAAGTTTCCACCCTGTGACATTAGGCTGCTAGTAGAAAACAATCAACTTCCTATGAATGAGACTCATTGCTACCTAAAATACAGTACAGAGAACTGAAAAGCCTCTTATGTAACTTAGCGGGAAGCTTTAACAGGCTTGTAACTTCACAATATTTACACAAAGCACTGGACTCACACACATGCACACACACAACATTTAAAAATGCAGTCTGATGCTTCTTATAAAGTTACAAAAAAGAGATGTTAAAAGTATTTCTAACAATGTTTTTGCATACAGTGGATAAAACAAAAGCCTGAATGTCCCTGAAATATCACAAACTTCAGCCGGGATAACTGCGAGATAACGGATTTACTCACAGACTGGAGCCGTCCTGTTTCCAGGGCTGTTTCTGTGAATCTGCATGTTGACAGAGGCTGAAGCTCCTCTCACTCTGCAGGACGTTCACTGCTGAGCGGTCAGGGACATCAGCAGCACACGTCTTAGGGATTAACTCGGGCTACATATAGATGAAGCAGAGTTGTTCCCAGGACAGCAGGACGACTGCTTGTGTTTACATGATGGGCAGCAGAACAAAAACACAACACAGGCAAAATGTGCTGCTTCATATTAAGAGACCACTAAATAACAGAAAGGATTACCATTTATTTAGTTTTATCACTTAAATTATTCTGCATTCACTGCATGAAAGCAAAGTTCTTTATGTAATTTAGTTCACTACTACATTTATAGGGGTTTTTTTTTAGAACATGTTACATGATGATTGTGCCTAAAATCCAAACACTACAGCTTCTGTTTGGATTTTCTGGCTGTTGGTTGTTGAGTTGCAATTTTTGGTTGCTGAGTCGTGACGTTTTATTGTTGCTTGTTGTTGAGCTTTTTGCATTTCGCTGATCCTACTGGTCCACTGAACAATAAAAATACACATCACACATTTCAGATTTTTACTTTTACAAACACACTAAAACATGTATTATTTTTATTTAACTTCATAATAACGCTCCATGTTGGTTTAAAATCACCTCCAGTAGACTAGTTTAAGCTCTAATAGTTTAAGCTGTGCTTACTCATACTGGCAAAAACTAGTTCAAAAGTTCTCTGTCTTTCTCAAAAACTAAAATCTGGAGGTGCAAAGTTGCAGTGAAGTTGTAAAATCTGAATGACCTTAGAATAATCACTCAGGGCAAAAGTAGACAAGTTTTGAGACAAGCCTTGTTGTTGTTTTGTCTCTTTTTGTTTTACAAGGCTGATGTTTTAAAATTGTGTTTCATTATGTTGGAAAACTCTAAACCCTTCTTTTAATCCTTCACGTCTGTCTGTAGTGTTGTATCCCTGACAAGCCCCTCAAATGTTGAAAATAGGGTCAACTTATTACCATTCTACCATAGTATCCCTCCACAAATGAGAGGATGTTTTCTCAGTGTCACATTAAAGAAATGTGGGTCATTTCCCTGCTTCAGGATAAAACATGAAGTCTGAAACCGTCTGGCCCAGCTGTAAAAATAAAAAATATATATATAAAAAAGGAAAGAGGCCTGGAGTCAAATAAAACATGTCAGCACAGTTTTTCAGTTAAAGGAGCAACATTTCAGGCTGCTATATAGCTGTCATATTCAGTAAATTAGACTATTATGGAAAAGTTCATTTCACATTATATAGATTAATTACACCAGACAGATGTTTTCTAGCCTTTAACTCTGTTAATCATGATAGAGATTAATAAAATTTAGGTTTAATATCTGATTAAAGGTTAATTTCAAATCATACGTTTAATCTGATAAAGTCAACAGAATGTATATTCAAATTTATTAAATATAATTGAGTCAATATATATATAGGAGTGCATAGCAACAGTACCCCATTACTTTCTATACAGTCAGAGATAACGACCAACACATATCATAATAAGCACTTTAAAATGTTAAAAATATTAATGATAAAATAAAGGCAGAAGTTACTGACAGGAAGTGTCATCAGTGTTTTTATATCTTTAGTCTTTTTTATATTTGCACATCCCAAAACAGATTGAAACAGTTTCTTTAGCAAAAAAAGGTTCAACATCAAGCAGCAAATTGCAGTTTTACACTTCTGTTTATTATGTACATAATGTACAATTTAGTTTTTTTAAAAAAAAGAACTTCCTCTTATTGAATACTTCATGTGGTCTGAGGTACAAAATGTGAAAAATGCAACATTAGAACACGTTGTTATCCTGCTGAACTTGAAGAAGTAATTATACCTTTAAAATATTCCATGTCGGTGGCAATTCTGGAATCAGAAAAAATTGATTCTGAAAGATTTTAACTGGGCTAAAATGCTTACTTTAATATTTTTAAATTCTGGTTTAAGATACTGTATTCTTTATTATTTTTACTAAGATTATTATTTGGCTCTCCAGGTGTTATATTCCAAAAAACATCAATCATTTCCTCCAGTTTTTCATAATTCAGTGATCACAAAAATTTATGTCCAATCAACAGATCACCACATTTTTTTGGGCTAATTGGGTTAAAGCCACTGCTAACCCCTAACTGCAGGTGGCAGCATTTCTTACTTTTACAACAGTTGCCTCAGACTTACTTGATGTCAAGTGACAGTCCATAATCATTATGGCGAGTAACAAAAAGTCACATTTGAAGTCATACATAAGCACCAATATTACTAAATTATTTACAAATATTTCTAAAGCAGCACCATAAAATCTGTGAATTTGATTGCAAAAACTTACCAAAACAATCACAAAATCTTATAGAGATCCATGTGAAAAAAATATATATATATATATATTATTTAACTTTAAATTAAGAATATTGACACTGACATTTATTGATATTTGAACAGTTTGTAAATGGGTTTTATCAATACATTCTGACACAACCGGCCGTGAGAACATTCATGATCTTGATTTGGGCCCAAAATGTGAACGAGTTTCTGAGAGTCAGAGTTTCTCCAAAATGACAAATCTCAGCTAAAAAACAAAAGAGTGTTTCTGATTATTACCTAAAATAATAATCACCAATCAAACCTGCAGCTTTCCCTCTCTGGTGAGGTACGAGATCCGGATCGACCGCTCACTACCAACACTGCTGCAGATCCAGCGGCACAGCTTCGCTCAGTCAAACCGTTCTGAAGCGAGACTCCCGGAGCCGCTGAAATCTTACCACGGCCCTCTGAATCTGCTCGTAGCTGACAAACATCACTATGTTCCAGGACCCCAGGCGAAGGAACGATGGCGTGAAGCTGCAAGGAAATATTGAGATAAATCAGCTGCTGGACTGGATCTGCCCCGGTTTTCAACGACGACACCCACCCTTTGTAAAAAGCCGAGGGCCCCTCTTTAAGCAGCATGGTCAGAGCGCAGTTGGCGGCGCCGCCGTACTGCCCGGGCACGGAGTTCATGAAGCGGGTTTTCACCACGTTCACCGGAGAGGCCACCACGGTGGTGCAGAAACCTGCGGCGAACGCGGCAGTGAAGTGACACGGCATGTTGTCTGCAGGGAGAGAAAAACACAGAGAACGCTTTGCTAAAGACCACAAAGACTGGAGAGGGATCAACAGGTGGGGGTGGGGGGAGACCCTACCTGTCATCAGTTTGTCCTTCAGGATCTGCTCTTTAATGATGTCATACGTCACCAGCTCGGAGCAGTTCACAATGGCGTTGCGAGTTATGTTCAGCAGACACCCTGAAAAAAACAAATTTTATACCGTCAGAAAATATAAATAAGCTGGAAAAACAATAATAGAGCACTGAAACACGACACAACAGCAGTATATATACTGGTATATATATATATATATATATAAAAAAAAAAAAAAAATTCCCTTCTCACCCACCGCGGGTGGTGTTTCTTCCTCTTAGCTCGGGTCCTCTACCAGAGGCCTGGGAGCTTGAGGGTTCTGCGCAGTA
>CAEFZY010039189.1:0-49951 GCA_903066815.1 Brachyrhaphis roseni
TAGGTATCCCTCATGTATAAAACTATATGAGGGATAAACTTGGTTTTATATTTTCAGAGCTTAATACCAAACTGCTTATGGAGAGTGAGAGACTCTTGTGGAAAGTGAGTGTCAAATGACAATAAATAACTTATGTGATAATTATTTAAGTGTGCTATTAATTTATTAAAACTCTTCACTGTCCATAGATATGTGTCTTTCAATAATATAAGTTTATTGATAATTAACTTATATTATGAATATTATTAAAAATGTACAATAAAGTTTTGTAAAGCACATTTTTCTTTGATTATTATTTTTGCAAATATAAGTCAACAGATCTTAATTAATTGTTTAGCTTGGATTTAATTTAAATGTAAATCATGAACTTCTTTTCATGTTTATGTTTCTGAACTAAATAAACTTTATTTACTGGTCAGAATCCAGAGCTGTGCAGATCATTACCAACTTTAACTGTGATTTCTACAGAAACAGAGATGCTCGGCCTTCAGCGAAACCACCAGTTAGATCCACTTTTCTGTCGAAAAATAATCTAGTTACAAACATATTTATTATCTTTCAAGTCCCTTACTTTACTATGAACCATTTACTTTTTTTAAAAAAAAGTTGTAAAATTACAAAATAAAACAGAATTTTCCTCCACTTTTCAATTTTCTCTAATGTGTTTTGATTAAAAAAAAAATCAACTTAAAATAGCAATAAAGCTGAACTGATAATGTGCAGTGGTTGCATAAAACAACATAGTGATCAAATTTGAGTGATCAAATTATCACTATGTGATAATTTGATCACTCAAATTGTGAGTGATCACTCATGTGATCACTTGTGTGGCCCAGTGTAGCCACACTGAGCCACACAAGAGCTCAGTATGGCTATAACCCCTATAACAGCTTTCAGCTGTTATCCAGAATTATGTCACAGCGTCATGGCAGCACAGTACTTCTCATACATGGAAGGGAAAAAAATCATTGCAGTCTCTCAATCTATTGAACAATACAGAATTTAAGCAAGCAAATAACTTATTTATTATATTTTTATGCCATAAAAAGCCACAAATAGTGTTAAAATTTACATTTTCTGTGCGTAACTAATGTCACATATTTTCTACATTATACTAAAACAATAATTATGGTTGGGTTTAATTCTCTTTCATGCTCAGTCTTTAGTGTAAGAGTTCAGGACGCCCCCTTGTGGATTTAAATCTCAGGCTCCTGTCAGAGCCTGAGATTTATTGCTGGTCTGTTTCTCAGAGAAGAAAGCATTTAAAACCCATTACTTGAGAGCAGTAAACTGTCATGTAACAGAAGCATGTTTTCTGATTGCTGGTTCAATACAAACACAAGTTTCAGACAAAATGGGAACATTTCTGAATTTAAAGCTTCCGTTCCATCAATTTTCAATTTTCCGCAGATAAATATGTTAATTTAACCATTAAAAGCAAAATAACAAACTCATGGTATTTTAAAACTCAAAATGCACATTTTGTCGCTGACCCAGAAGAAGAACTGTTGAATATAGTCAATTCTGACTATGAGCTCTCATTCATTTTGCAAAATTTTTCTGTTGGATAATAAACTAAGGGACAAGAACAAAAATCTGAAGAGCCGCTTTGGAGCCAAAAGAGGCTACCGTAATCTTTTTAGTGATCCGAGCCAAAAGAGCCGGTTTTCTAAAAAGAGCCAGAATTCCCACGCTACCGTGAGCCCCTCTCACTTCCCCGAGCTCAGACAGGCGGTCAGTTCCACAGTGACCTGATTCGGAAAACCTCACCTGCACACAGAGACCCCACCTTCAGGAATACAAATGCAAACTGATCTTAAGAGTTTTCTATTCCCAGACGAAACATTAGGTAAAACGAAAACAAGTACGTGAAGACTGATTTAAACTGACCTACATTGTCATGGAGAGTTGGCTTTCTCTGATATGCATTTTGATATATATTTTTAGGTTTTTCTTGTTTATAGTCGCAGAAATTCAAGGTAGGTGTCTGTGTATATGACAGGAATTTTTGACTTTCGATATTACTGTCTTTAAATAAAGGTACAACCAAAAAATGTATTTTGTGCAGGTTAGAAAACATATGCACAAAACAACAGTTTCTCTGTTTTTTTCCACATGCAGCATTGTTCAGTGTGCTGTCCTTTATTAAATAAATTTGAATTGAACTGAACTGAACCCCATTATGTGTCCACATTGGAAATGAATCATGCATGCGCAAAGCTGCTTCTCGTCAGATTTTCCTACTTTTAGCACGGATAGATATGTATTGGTATTCTTTAGTATACAAAGGTATACTAATATACAGTATCTTGGTATACTAAGGTATATTGGAAATAAATCCAAATCTGGGTCAAATAAAAAAAAAAACATCGAAATTTTGAAGCTTCATCAAGGCAGCATACTTAATAAAATATCCTCATATAAACTTCTGTTCTGGCTGAGAGTTTTATTGAGCCACTCAGGATTATAGGTATCCCTTATTTAGATACACTTTCTAAAACAAAATAGCAAAAACAGTTCTGTACTTCATCTGATTAGAAGAGTGACTGGGAACAGCACTTTTTAAGCCTTGTCCAAATTTTCTATAGTATTAAGTGTTCGATCCAAACACAAAATCTTAATCCTTCCACTTCTGGCTGTAAGATGGTTAATGTCCTGCTGGAAGATAAATGTCAAGCTCTCAAGTCTTCTGCAGCCTGTAACAAAATTTCCTCCAAAATTGTAATTGCATTTAGAGATCACCTAAAGAAACAAAAATGTATTTTAATCTTTGTGTAAGCACTTGTGCAGTGAAAGCTCCAGCGGTTTGTTAGAGAAAATTGGTGAACCTACAGTATCATGAAGAACAAGGAACACAACAGACAGTTCAGACAAAAAGATTTGGAGTAACTTAAAGGGTTAGGGCATAAAATCCCAAACATTTATGGAGTGGCTACAGGACATGAAAGAAGATGTTTCAACCAGATGAGAGCAGTACTGGCCCTTATGGCCTATATGCAAACCTTTACATTTGAATACACTGCATATCACCCTGATCATACCATCCCCAAATGTTGCTGGCTGCATCATGCTGGTGGAATGTTTTTCTTCAACAGAGACAGAGAAGCTGGTCAGAGTTGATGGGAAGATAGATGCAGCTAAACACAGTTAGTTGCACTGGATGTTATTTAGAGGTGTAGAATAAAGAAGTGTAAATACAGAAGAACACCACACCTTTCCATTTTTTATTTGTAAAGATTCATCTTTGTCTCTCAGCCTCACAAAATGACCAGCATCATGCTGGTCTCAAGTATTTTACAACATGTGTTTGGTTCAGATGTTGCTCAACTATTCAGAGGATGTAAAATTATCGGGTAAAATGGGACATGTTTGGAGGGCCTCCAAAGCTGTTATTTTTTACGAACTTAAAGGAACAACAAGCTTGAACTGCTTAAATTTTTTTCCCTATTTTTCTGTATCCAAGAATTTTGTCTGCTTTTTGTTAGGTAAGATAACATGAAATCTGGTTTTAGTGATCTGAGCATTTTGTATATCAACGGTAGCTTGCATGGATTTTAGTAGACAAAACAAAACATCAGGATTTATCACTTTTGTTTAAGTGAATACTCATGGACCAATATTGCATTTCTTCTAACTTCTGTCATTTCCTTATCCAGTCCAACAGTTTCAGAAGAAAGAACATCCCAGAAATTTTTCGTGTTGACCTAAAGAACCTTTTCACTTCCCATCAACAGCAGAAATTCTTTATATCATTCCCTGATATTGCTCATTTTTGATTAACGTCATTATTTTCTATATAAGAAATTGTTTTAAGCTTTTGTTGTGACACTTGGAAAGAGAATTTCAGTTTCTCTTTTAAATAACTGACTCATTCAGGAAGTGGTGGGCGATGTGTCAGCATTTTCAGTTTGGGCACAGCAGAACAAATTTATAACAAAAGCTGCTTAAGGATTTTTTTAAACAAAGCAAGATAGTCAGCACGTGGGCTTATGCTGCTTATTGTTGGTCACTTCAGATTAGTCCATGTGGAGCACCACTGACTTGGGTCAGTTTTTTGAGGTTTTTACAAGGGATAAGAGAGTTGTGAGCCTATGCTAACATCTTAGAACCGAGATGGAATCTGAAACTACAAAGTCATGAGAAGTTTTTTTTTTCTCCCATTTTTGTCACTTCCTATTACACCAGCAATGTGTTAATAAGGACAAATTTATGCCAGAAAATTTTAACTATTCTGTTGAACATTTGGCTGCTAAGGAATCATTAATGCTGTTTTATAAAATGACAATCATTCAACACATTACGTCCTCCTGGCACTTTTTAAATAGCTTGAGCCAGGAAAATGCTGATTTCTTCTGGTGCATTAACAATATTTTATTTTGATCCACTGTACATGCCTGTGAATATTATTGAATATTATTGTTGCTGTTTCCCCCCTCAGATCCCATTAAATCTCCATTATTTTTATGTCTGTGGATATTTTTTATGCTACAAACGCTGCTCCTGAGATCTTCAAACTGTGCAGAATCTATGACCGTGAAGGTGATATGTTTATTTCAATGGCTCTCTAGACATAGCAGAGACTTTCACAAAGTAACTTAGCCTTTTCTTTTGGCTTCCAGTAATAAAGTCATATAGAGATTACACTTTGAACAATTTTGGGGCTGGATGAAAATGAGCAGCCATGAAGTGGACCACATGATGAAATATTTTGATATCTAGTGTTTTCAAAGTGTCCCTCTCTTAAAACTTAAAGCTATTTCACATTTTCAATTCTGCTGGGATAATTCCTTCCTGGTGATGTCACAGGGGGCAACACCTGTCTGATTCTGACCAGTCTTTAGTTGCTAGTTACTGAAGGATTAAATGTGATTCCCATTGTGAAAGTGATTCATTAATCATATTTCCTTTTATTTACTCACTTTTATGTAATGTATTTAATATGATAACTAAGGTGTTTTAAAAAATATCTGTTTCTATTTCAGGAGGACAGTCAGACATTGATAGAACTTGATACAGTTGGGCCTTAAATTAACTGATGATAATTCACATTTCTTTTTAAGTAGGCACTAATTTCATGTTTGTTTACATTCAACTTTGCTTCTTTCCCTAGCCTTTTATAACCAGAATTTTACACATTTTATAACCAGGGTACCATGTCTCTGCTCCTTTTTCTGAGACAGCTTCAACTTTGAGTATTAGCCAGTTGTTCAGTATTACTGTGTGGTTTTGAAAATGAAGTAAAAGTTTAAAGTTCAAAACAAACAAGCAAAAACACATGCCAACACATTACTGATGGGTTGGTAGTAAGAGCATTGATTAATCAATAAAATAAATTAGTGTGACTATAAACGAGTGATTCTAGAGTCTATTAACAAATGAGTCCAAATAATCATTGAATTTCTTATTGAAGTGATTACTCTTTGAAGAAATGAGAGTGAAAATTCCAATTAATTTCTCTTTGGGATTGATAAAGTATTTTGAATTGCTTTAAATTAAATTAAAATGAACTGAATTACACTGACTTGAACTGAAATGAGTACTGTCACTCTCAAAATGAAAGTATAAATTGTAAATAAATGTAATTAATTTCTGTAAGGTATGCAGACATACCTTCATACAATGACAGAAAGTCAACAACTAACAAAACAAATTACCCTTCAGAAGTGATTACTGATATTTGTGTCACTATTTACTCATGGGGCTGATAATAAATTATCTCTAATTACATCAAAACATATTTTCAGATTTAAAAAAGTAGTGCTATATTTTAAAGCGTAATAACGTTTTAATATCCATCCCATAATCACATGAATAAAAAAAAAAACAGAGAATGGTGATGCTGACACCATGATTCACAACACATTTACTGTCCATTTATGGCCTATAACAAATCAATGTAACATTGTAACTGGTTTATTTGTTGTATGTCTAGAATTTACCGCAGTCAGACATAATCAGGGTTTTATAGTTCGGGTGTCTTTAGGGGACTATCCCTTTAAGAGAAGTTACCTGAGAGGAGGGGGACAGGTGTGAGCTGCTTGAACATCACGCTAATCCGCAACTCTGTCAGTTTCTGCCCCTCTTAGAGACACTTCACGAGGAGTTCAGAGCAGAGGTACCGCAGGGTCATGGTCGAGACGGTGAATCTGACTCACTTTCTCTCACTCCGCATCTCGGCACTCGAGCGCTCACGCCAACTCAACCGTCAGTGACGTCTGCGTCACGTGTGCGTCTCTTCCCTCGGTACGTCCGTCGTATTTTCCTCCCCTCCGCTGTCTGCTCCAACACCGAGACAGAGCAGAGCCGAGCGGAGCCTGGCGAATCAAACACGAACCCAAGACAGAAGCGTCGCTGTCCGGACGCCGGGTGTCGCGTTTGTCTGCAGCCGATGGACGGAGGGGTCTTACACCTATAAGTTGCCATCAGTGAAGTCCGTTAGTGGCTCCTGTGTGAGCCCGAATCAATGTAAACTTTTTTTTCTTTTTTTTAAAGAACGTTCACTGCACACAGTGAGCTCCAACAAAGAGAGGTGAGTGTGGTTTGTTGATACCCATATATTTCAGTGTTTCATCTCAACTAAAACTTATCCGAGCTGAGGGAAAGCCTCACCTTTGTGGGCTTTGGCTCAGCAGCGCTGGCCAGCTGCATGTCGCCTGCTTAAAATGGCGACAGCCGACGGGGGTGGGAAAAAAGAGAGAGACGGTGTAGTTTTTTGGGGGGGTACTGAGGGGGCTCGCCTCATTTCTCCGATCTGAATTGGCTATACTGCTTGCAACCCTTAATAATGCACACGAGCGAATAAAGTTGGGGATTACTCCGCCTTAAGTTGAGCGGAAGATGCATCATTTTTCGGATACGTTTAAAGCTGCTGCGCTCAGTGACTCGTCGAGACACTTTTTCCACACCAGCACTGCATTTCTAGAAAATACTATTTCAAAAGAAGTAGCAAATGAACTCTTTCTGTTTATGTTAAGTCTCAACCTGTTAGAAAAATATTCCCAAATTTTCACCAAAATTAGTATTTCATCACGATAGAAATTAGAAATCACAGCCGTCCCAAGCACCCCTCTCTCTGTTTCCTTCTGTGAAGCATAAAAGGATTTTACAGTTTATAAAAAGTTATATTTTGGCTCTGACCGACTGTAGTTTTACTCAAGACTGACCCAGAGTTTACAAGCAATAAGCAGCAATGTTTATTTTTATTATTATCTTATGAAGCGTTCAAGTGATTGTTTATCTTTAGAGATCGCAATCTGCCAATTCCCCCCTAATTGGCTCTCATTAATTGTTTCTGAAATAAACAATGCAGTCCAGCTTTATTTATAAAGCATTTTTAACTACTACACAGTACTAAATTGAGGAACAGAAAAATAAATTGACGTTTTCTTTCGTATTGATTAAATTCATCCCATCTCAAATCCTTTTCAGAGTATGACATCAACAAACATGTATTTTTATGCACTTACTGGGTTGAATAAAAATTAGATATTGTCATGGAGGTTGTGATGCATAAGCAGAGATAAACATGTATAGTGATAGTGAAACCTGCTATTTCTGTTAGTGAAATCTGAAATCAGACCTTTTCCTCTACTGTTAGAAATAAAAATGACCAGAATCAGCAGGTCAGATCTCAAAGCAAACCGGATATTGCTCTCGACCAAGAAAAGCTGGGTTTGTGCATTTCTGTTTATCTTGATAGTGTTGTCATTAGTGTGTGTCACTCCTCGGATTAGACCAAAGCTTTCCCAGGAAGCTAATTTGTGTCTGACGTCCACGTGAGTCTCAGGTTGGACGCACAGCTTAATCCAGCTTTCTGTTTATCGCCAACGGTCCACTCTCACAAGTGGCCTCTTGCCTTCGTCATTGCTGATGATCACATGGAGAATAAAAATAAAAACTCATGAAAAGCGTGAGGTGATCAACTTATCAGTCATGCGAGAAAATATGTTGAACTCGTAATAACTTTCCAGTGGTGTGCATTTTTTTTTAAATTAAATTGACATTAGAAACACAGCTGGGTAATGATTACTTTAAAATATGTTGGGTTTTTTTATGGATAAAAACAAATAAACCACTTTATTCTGTTAAAACTTCTGGCTATCTTCTGAAAATTTTGATCTCTCATGCAGCTTGAATGAATAGCAGACATGTCTTGGTAATAGAAAATACAGTCTCATTCTTAAACAGCTCACGTCACTTATGAAAAAGAGCACACTTGGAGTCCTTTTCACTCAGTGGTAACTTCCATACTGGGAAGTGTTGATGTTCTCAGGAAAACATAACATTTTTGAGTTTTCATCTGACCTCCAGTGGTCGGAGCTGATGAAGCTAAAAGTTGGGCGACTCCGGTCACCACCTGATTTCTTGCTGCCTCTTTAAAAAGAAACAGGCTGATTGTCTGGCGTTAGGAAACACTGTCGGAGACAAATAACTTTTGTCAGAAGTTGACGTACAATGTGAAGCGTCCTATTCCAATGTGCCTCCCTTCTCTTCACAAGCTGCTTACATTTGTTTTATTGTTGCCAAATCTTCCTTGTTTTTTTTAATCCCTAATTAACCGTTGTATTGGCGACAATAACTTTTTTTTGTCCTGTTCATTTTATATATATAAAAAAATGCGTCAAGAAAGGCAGTGTTGTCAAATAGAGCTCAAGCACTTTGCTGCAGCTGCACAGAATATAAATAAACACATTTAAATGAGGAATTGGATTGAGAATAAAGTGACGAATTAACAGCAAAAATTCCACAATCGGTTACCTTATGTGACGTCATGAGAGGCATGTGCATTTGGAAGCCGGTTTGTGGGAGGTTCGATTTTATCTAAATTATGTAACAATTTACAACAACATAGCAAAACAAATGGTGTTGTTGTGGAAGTGACAAACTGTGTCTAAACTGAGTTTGAGTCTCACAAAAAAAGTCTCTGCCTTGTAGCTTTGGTGCTGTTTCATCTTGGTGTATAACTAGAATTATGTTTCATGTTATTTCTGTAGGAAATAAAAATCTGAAGGCATTTTACTTGAGCCTTTTTTATACATTAGGAATACACTAAAAGATGCAAATTGATGCAAAAAAAAACTTTTCTTGCCTAAAATTCTAAATGAAAGCATTTCCTTACTGCATGCTTGATCATTTGTAGCAAAGGGTGCATTTGCAGTTGAAAATACTTCTAACATCAACATGTGAAAAGTTCAGTCCTTTCTGCTTGACTCAACCTCAATACAGCATAGGGGTGATCTGTTGACTGTTGTTTTGGATTAACTAATTAAAAATTCAGTAGTAAAAGGTGCTTAGCAAATTTTCTTTCATTTTTTCATTTTTTTATCTTGATTGCAAAATGAAGATATTCTTTGGATAATTCTGGCTTAACTATTGCTCTAAGTGTGTTGTTTTTGTCAGCAGATAGCCTTTTTTATGTATACCCCAGGGAACGATTAATCTATTATTGAAATAATAATTTATTGATTAATTTATCCGATTAATTGCTTTCGCCCTCGCTATGACCACTTCGCTCTACAGGCTGCTTTATTTTTGCCTGAGTAGCTCCAGATTTATTTAGCTAATAACTCTACTAATGAATCAGTTAACATGAGAAATGTTCTGACTGCATTAGGCGAGTTGAGTCATTTTATCTTTTCTGTATCCAACAGTGTGATTTATAATTAACTTCTTACCAGTTATGACCAAGAAAAACCCGACCGGGCCTGTAGCGGACTGGTTTGGATCATCGCAATCTCTTCAGTCTGCTTGACTGGTGAACAGCCTGTGATGTCGGCCATTTTAGGTTGGACTACAAAGAGCAACCGCCATGTTTTTTTTCCCTCCCCTCTCAGCAGTCCAGTTTAAATCCATGCAGCGGCAGCAGCCACAGCAGTGCAGCCCACGCAGCTCATCCTCTCCCTGACCCGAGGAGCAGCCCACATTGACACTCAGGGATCCGAGGGAAGGAAGGAAGGACGATGTAGGAACGCTGTAGTTGAGGTTTTCCGATTGTTGGGGAAGACACAAGTCGAGATGCACACAAGATGCACATGTGATTGACAGCTGGAGGTTAGCTGGAAGATGCTGGTTTATGGTGGGAGAAAGTAGCTGAAACAAGCACTTTTATCTTGTACTAAGACAAAGAAAAACATGGCGGAAGATGTAGAGACAGACACTGGAAGGTGAAACCGGGCGTGTGCCGCTGCGTAGGTGCAGTCTTGATAATTGGTTGGAACACACTTGGGGGTTTGAGGCTGTTTTTAGGGCCCTCTTCCCCTGAATGAGTGAGATAGCATCTGGCGTAGCTCTTGCAGCATAGAACATAGCAACCCTGTGTGACCGAGGCCCCTGCAGGACCACAGAGTGCTGCGGGGGAGCAGGGGAGTAGGGGCATGATGGCAGATGTCTGGACACAACCCTGACAGGAAGAGACACCGTCGGCTCCGGCCAATGGAGACGGCAGCCACACCTATTGGAGAGACGGGAACACTCGGTGCGGGAAGCTGCACTGAAATAGGAGCAGGGCAGGGACTCTCCAAATACCACTCTGAGGGGTGTGTGGAACAAACAAGCTCCACTCTGGCCTGGGACTGCATGGCACAGGAGATCTCGCTGTGTGTGTGTGTGTGTGTGTGTGTGTGGGGGTGTGTGTGTGTGTGTTTACCCACATGCGTGTGCTTTAGAGAAGTGAGCTGGTGAGAGAAGGCGGGGGGCTAGGAGGTGGTTGCCATGGCGACAGTAACACACCAGTGCCGCTGCCGACCTGTCTCCGAGTGCCAAACTTGTTCGGAGAGGGAGGCGGAGTGAGGGAACAGCAGGAGGGGGAAGAGGGAGGAATAAAACGGGAGCAGCCGAGGAAAGGCCTGTGCAGAACACTCATTAGGGTATGGTTTGTTTCCCTGCACCGATCCTAGAAAAGCATCTGTAGTCTCAGGTGATCAGCTGCAGGATTCTCAGGTGAGCTGATTATTTGGCATCATACTCTACTAAAGTGAAGATGCCTTTGGTTTTAAAAAGATCAGACAGTTTCTGGTTTTAAGGTGGAACCTGGTGACACACAAAGATAAAATCTGTTATTTTGTCTTCTGTTTTTGTTAGTGGTAGCGGTTAGCAATCCAATAGGCAACAAAGGAAATAATACTTAAACTACTACTGCTTGCTTTAAAGTTTAAGTAGTACTTAAACACTACTACTTAAACTGGATCTTTTAATAACATTGAAAAAATGTTTATAAGAGTACATTCTCTTGATGCATTCACAGACATAAAATGGTGGCAGTTTTTAGTTTTGTTGCATTTATTGGGCAAAGGAAAGTACTTCACTTATTAAAGATCAGAGCCGATCGAGGGGAAATTTGTGTTTATTCTGCTCTCTTGTTGACTTATTGCATTGGTAGTTTTTGAACTTAGAGTATGGAGGTATTTATCAGTTTTAATGCGTTTTTTTTATTATAGAGAATTTTAAAAAATATTTTTTTCTTCTCTGTTTCACTTATTGATTTCCAATCTGAGCCGATCAAGGAAAAAATAGACCAATCTCATCCTCTGGCCAATTGATCGATGCATCTCCAGTTTCAAACTCAGACATTTAAGACTTTGTTTTAATGTGTGTGTGTCTGTGAGGGACTGGGAGATGTGTGATCTCTCGCACAGTAAAAAATGGCACCCTCACCACCTTCGTAAACAGGCTTCACACAGGCATGCAGACACCCACCCCCGCACGTTACATGCACATGCACACACACCCACCTCCCTGCACTTTACTGTCAACCTCACAGGAAATTCACACATACAAACGTTGACAGTGTCACATAAAACACATCCACATTGCCATCATGGCTAGGATGGTCAGTCGGTGAATGTCAACGCACAGAATTGGTGTTCAAGTTGATGTGAGGCCAGGGGACTTTGTTTCAGCAGTCACCTGAGTTAAGTGACTCCTCTCGGATCAGTTTTAAACCCGTCGGTTCGGTGTTGGAAGGCACTGTAAGCTGGTTTTCATGAGCTCCAGGTTGTGTCCATTGGCAAAACATTCCAGGCTTCACAGCGCGGTGGGGAGGGAGGGTGGGAGGGAAACAGTGTGTGACTGAACCTCGGAGCACGACGGGGGCTCGGACGTGCGGGGGTAGGCTGGTTGCAGTGGCGGAGACGGTGGGGCAGGGGGGGTACCATGAAGGAAAATTCCTCACAGAAACACCTCAGTGGTTCCTTCACGATAGTTAACACCACCATCACCCCCTACACCTCACCTCAAACGGCCTGCCCATCCCCCCACCATCATCAGCATCTACCGTTTGCTCTCCCTCTCTCTACTCTCGCCTGCCACCCACACCCAGCGCACCACGTGATGGATGACTGCGACTGCCCACCCATAAGCCATTGTGTTGGTCATGTGACCAGCCTGGCTTGGCAGAGCGGTGCCCCCTGATGCAGAACTGAATGGCAGTGGTGGTTGGGGTGGGGATCCAGCTAGGAGGGGCAGACAGCAGCTCAAACAGGGCAGTTGCTGCTCTCAGTGGGGTGGAAGAAGGGGGGAAGAGGGGCATCACGTTCCCTCAGAGACGAACCTCAATTGCCTGTTAACCCCTCACACACATGCAAGCACACGCACACACTGCGCCCTTATTTACCTTTAAAAAGGGCCAAAGAGTCCTCCTTTAATGCAGATTTCTTTCTTTTAAGTTAAATCTGGAGGCTGACTTCGTTCTGGTACCTCAAAGTGAACTCTTTGTACGTTGTGTCACACCCCAGTCCTGTGGGGGTTAACTGAGCGCAGAGCTAATGTACCATGACCCATGTGTGGGGCAAACCAAGCATTTACTCATGCCGCTGTAGGTGCAAAGAAAAGCAGCAGGTTTGCAGTTAGAGAAAGAGATATGCAACCAGAAAAGGAGGGACTTATTTAATGACCACATGCAATCTGGGTTTCTTTCACACCTTGGCGGAAGAGGTTTACATCTTGTTTCAGTTTGGATCCTCTTCTATCAGGCAAATTTTGTATTCAGTGTTAAACATTTAAGGAACATTTTTGCAAGAAGAAACGCTGTTCTGTGTTTCAACTGTGGAGGCTCGGTGAGCTTCTTGTGCTTTGCATGAGATGTCATGTCGGGGCAGAATAGCTGGGAGAGTAATTGCCCTAGAGCCGTCCTTCAATCCTGCATCGTTGCCTCCATGTTAGGTGGAGAGAAAGGGAGGAGCGAACCCCTCCACTCCACAGGAAGCTTCGCCATCTCCCTGTAAAGACCCGGACTCTGGACGTGGGACGATTTTTTTTTCTTTCTTTTTTTTGAGATGCAGGTATGTTGTTGTTGGTCCTGATTGCTCAGGAATGTGTCTTTCCAGGAAATATGTGATGAAATGCAGTGTTGCTTCATTGTCAAGTTCCCAGCTGTATTGAGCAGCAAATGTAAAAGAAAAATATATTCAGAGTGCTTGGAAATGTGTTTAGTGCCACTTCAGAGGCACACAGCTCGCAGTCTCTGTGGGGGTGTGTCTGAAAGAGAGGAAGTGAGACGGAGTAGCATGGGGGAGGGGAGTAAGGGGGGAAGGACAGGGGCTCTCCCAAAAACCCTGTAGTGAGGAGCCAGACTGAGACTGAATGGCATCATAAATGAGATTGAGTTTCAGGGGATGGGAAAGTTTAGACTTACTTTTGGCTTTAAAACTTTAAAGATGTTTTTTTTACCCTGACGATCCTAATATTACGTGAAACTTCAGTAAGAAATCCTTTTATTTTTGTTCACCTATCTTCTTGTCTAAATTCCAGGTGATCTAGATATTTTCATTTTCTCTCCCTTCTTTTTTCAGGATTCTACTAAAACCTCTGCAGAGAATCACTCGGGGACTTATGGACGAGGCCGTCCACTCTCCTTCCCCCATGTCTGGTCGATACTGAAGGAGGAATCCATCTTCTCTCTCTCAGCGCCTCAGCCATTTGACCCCCCCACCTCCGTTCCCTCTGGTCTCACCATGGCCAGCAAAAGGAAGTCCACTACGCCCTGCATGATCCCCAGTAAGGTCATCCGCTCTGTGGAGGAGGCGGAGCGGGACTCTCCGATTCCACTCCGTCACTCCAGGCTTTCTGGAGGTGACAGACGCAGCCCTCTGGACGTCAGCGGTGACCCAAAACAGGAGGCGGGGGATGCAGATAAGGACGGTGGCGGTGGCATTTACACTTGCAAGCTGTGCAATTTTGAAACTCACGACCTCAACCTGTTCCTAGATCACGTCTACACGGGGCACCCGGACTTTAGGGCGGACCCTGGCTTCGTCTGCATGAGCTGCGGCGTTTCGGCGCCAAAGTTTGAGGGGCTAGCTCTGCACAACGCCAGGGTCCACCCTAGCACTTTGAATACGACCCTGCAGCTGAGGAGGAGGGAGAGGAGGGCGGTGGTGGAGCAGAACCTTGTGATAGGGGCAGAGCTGTGCAGGGACAGCGAAATCTCCATCACTAAGACACCAATCATGAGGATGCTGAAGGGCAAATCTGAACCCAAAAGGATTGTGGTGTCTCACTCGGTGTCAGACGAGCCCGCCTCGGACGTTCATTCTGCCTCCATATCCAGGGAATCTGAAAGAAAAGAATCTTCTGCTGTTACAGTCACCCACGTCTCCACAATCGTCCACAACGGAACGAGCAAGACCACCTTGCCCTCGGCGATCCAGATTGTCAACGGCTCTACAGGGTTACCCCTACTGAAGACGCCCATCACACAGGTGGCACGGATACTGATGTTTTTTATTTGTTTAAAGTGAATTTACTTTATTAATCGTGTTTTTAATTCCTTTCAGGTTGTTTCTGTAGCTCAGAACCGCAGTCTTCACCATTCAGCACCTCTCACAGCTTCCTCTACTGCTTCTTCCACTTCTTCATCCTCATCCTCGCAAAATCTTCCCAAGGTATGAATTGGCTTTTGTGTCAGTGTTACGCAATTTACCATTCAAGTAAATGGGTTATATGCAATCATCAGTGAAAGGAAACATACATTTTATTCCTTTTTATGATGGGTTTTATAATCAATATTCCAATATTATCATATTCACACTCAATACAAATTATTATTATGTAAAAAAAATTTAGGGCAACTCAATTTCCACAATCATTGTTGTGTTGGATCAGCCAACTGAGCCTATAACAATATGGAACTTGCAGGAACATCAGGATGAATAGTTTCATCCTGTTGTGGATGAAACAGGAAAGGTTATGCCACTAGTTTTAGCAATATTTCAGATGTTTAAAATAATATCAATTATTATCGATATCGACTGATATGAAACCCTTATATTTTGATATAAGGGTTTCATCCATGTCGTCCAGCCCTAAGTGCGATTAAACCTGTACGGTTCAATCTGACTCCACACTGATTTTCCATCTCTCCCTGCAGGTAATGATCCCTCTGAGCAGCATCCCCACCTACAGTGCCTCCATGGACTCCTCCTCCTTCCTGAAGACCTCTTTCAGCAAGTTCCCGTACCCCACCAAGGCTGAGCTGTGCTACCTGACCGTTGTTACCAAATTCCCCGAGGAGCAGATCAAGATCTGGTTCACCGCTCAGCGACTGAAGCAAGGCATCAGCTGGTCCCCGGAGGAGATCGAGGAGGCAAGGAGGAAGATGTTCAACACCATCATCCAGACGGCGCCGGTCAGCTCCCAGAACCAAACCCAGAGTCAACACAGCCCAGCGCCACATACCATCACAGTGCTGCCTGCCTCCCTGGGGCCCACCGGGATCCCTCAGTTCCTGCAGGGGTCTCTTGTCAGCCCAGGCGGCGTAATCGTCACGCAGCCTGTTGTGGCAAATGGAATCCAGGTCAGCAGTGCCCCCGTGGCCCTGGCGGTCACGCCGAAGCCCCAGGCGGCTGCTCGGCCCACAATGCAGGCCCGACCCGCCGCCGCTCTGGTGGCGGATAAAAGCCCCAGCATTCTGGTTGGAACGGTGGGCAGCAGTAAAGCTGTGGGAGGGGGCACCAACAGTACCAGCAACACTGAGGGCGGTGTCATCAACCTTAGTCTCGGAAGCAGTAGTCATAGCAATGCTAAGGGGAGCAGTGTCAATGGTAAACACGGCAAAGCTAATGCTAACTCCAGCGAGAAAAACAGCAGTGATGTTAGCAGCCGTGCTAGCACCAAAAACACAGACAGTAAATCTGGCGGGGGTGGAGGCGGGGGCGGGGGCGGGGACGGGGGCAATTCGGGGCAGATGGACAGTAAGACCCCCACAAAAAACAAAGCTGTCATCAGCAGCTGTGAAAACCTGAAGAGCAAAGATGCTAATGGTAGCAGCAACCACCACAACCTGGCCAGTGCAGGAACTGAGGAAGCAGATCCTTCTGGTTGTGACTCGCCAACCATCAAAATGGAGGATGCTTCATCACCCACCTCCAAATCCTCCTCCCCCACTCCTGCAGGTCCGGGCAGCAGCTCCGGCTCCCGGACCCCCTCCAGCACCTTCCTGGACCCCAGCTTTTACAAAGGCAAGAAGTCCCAGGAGCAGCTCAGTACCCTGAAGGACAGCTTCCTGGTGAGCCAGTGGCCCGACCAGGAGGAGGTCGACCGCCTCATCAGCCTCACCGGCCTCACGGTGCGCGAGGTCCGCAAGTGGTTCAGCGACAGACGCTATCATTTCCGCAACTGCAAGAGCTCCCGCTCCAGCACGGGTGGGCAGAGTAAGCCCAGTGCTGGAGCAGGGAACGGCGGAGGTACGCCTGGTAGCAGCGCCGCCGCCAGCGGCGGCTGTAACGCCCCCATTGATCTGTCGGAAAGTAGCAGCAGCAACTCTGGTGCCAAAACTCCCCAGCACACCTCCAGCACCACCACCCAGAGCCCTCCGCCAACACAGACCCCCACATCGCCCACCGCCCCTTCCAAGAGGCTCTTCAGGTTACACTCACCTGATTTCACAGCCGTCCGCTACAAGGAGAGAGACCCCCACCAGGTGAGACCCAAACTCTCTCTCACTGCAACTCTGCTGAATTTTGACCAATCCTCTTAGCCCTCTGCTAATTGAACTTCCTGTTCCACGATGTTTCTTGAAAGCCGAATCTGCAAGAAGAAAACATATGTGACACTAAATAGTAACGCTTGCCTTTTTTTCTTTGCAAAATCCATTTTGACAAATTCTCAGGACATGACTTTATATGGATTAAAGGTGCTATTTCAAGAAGATACTTCAAATAGTTAAAATTCTGTCATTTGGGAAGATGTGCAGCAATTAAAATTTTTTTTGCAATACCATGTCGGGCCAAAAATAAGGCAAAATAAAAATTAGCATATTTGACCACAAGCTTTTGAAAAAGGTGTCAAAAATCAGTCATTTTAGGTTGTAACAATCACGCAAAAAACATTTCATCGTCCTGGAGAGACTGAAGAGTGTGGACTGTGTCTGGAGCAGAGATCCAGGATTTGGTCTTCAACTCCTGTTTTTCTTATGTTCAGCCCTCCTGACCCCGAGACGAGGTCAGAAGCTAACTTGGGAGAAAAAGGCCTTTACTGTGACTGTGTTTTTTCAGATTAAAGTAAATTTTTTCTTTATTTGATATTTGAAATCCAGAGTGAGCCGTGTCATCTGTAGGAGTTCCCTTTGCTGCTGATAAGCTTTATGGAGATGCTGATTTCATTTCCTGTTAGACTTTGTACCAAAACCTGCTTTAGTACGACTGCGTTTGATTGGCCGACTAATCCCTCTAACATCGTCGATGCAGTAAATCATGCAAAATGAGCTCCAACTACTTATTCGGTGCATGAGTACAGGACATGGGAAAACTAAATAACTAAAATAAATCAACCTTCTCATGATTTTGACAGTAATATTCATCTCTTTGCATGTCCTACATTCAGGTAATAGCCCTTGAGGCCAGCTTTGCCCAGAACACCGACCCGTCAGGGGAAGAAGTGGACAGGCTGCGCTCTGAGACCAAGATGACTCGGCGGGAGATACACGGCTGGTTTGCTGAGAAGAGGAAGCGAGTGGCTGCTGAGAAGAAGAAGGAGGAGGCGGAGCGGGAGCCGAAGGAGGACGAGGAGGAGATGGAGGTGGATGGAGAAGAGAGGCAGAGGGATGACGGTTCAGGGGAACCGAAAGTGAACCCCATCAAAATAAATCTGAAGATGCTGAAGGTGACTGAGGCTAGCAGTAAAGCAGAGGGGGAGGGATCTGGTAGTACGAGCTCTCAGCCTGGCAGCACGCCTGCCTCCACCCAGGGCCCCACCTCTTCCACCACCACTAAACCTTCCCAACCTTCCACCCCAACACAGAAAACCTCCCACTCCCCCAAACCCACAACCGTCCGAGGGAAGAAGACGGCGGAGCAGCTCCACCTGCTAAAGCAGGTCTACGCCCGAACCCAGTGGCCCAGCGCCACTCAGTACGATGAGCTCATCTCAGGAACGGGACTGCCCAGACCTGAGGTGGTGCGCTGGTTCGGGGACTCCCGCTACGTCCAGAAGAACGGACTACTGAAGTGGCTGGAGGAGTACCAGAACCTGGCCCTGGAGGAGGAGCTGCAGAGAGACGGCTCCAAGGTCCTGCAGGACCATCTGGACGCCCACGGCGGGCTGGACGACTCCCAGGTACAGCTCATGTCTCCCCCCTCTCTCATTACCCACTTTCCTGTCTGACCACTCTCAAAAAAAGGACATTAGAGCCAACAAAACAAAAAAAAGAATGTAATAAAGTTAATTGCAGGATCTGCAAGAATTATTCAAAATTCATTGTACTTCAATCGAAAATCATATATCAATAAAATAATCATTTTAAATTCATAGCCCCTTTTTGCATACATTCTTGAGTAAATAGACACATATAAGCTCAACAACAAAACATTTATTGATTTTAATTATTCAGGCCATTAAACCATCAGATTGGTGCAAAGTGCCAATATACATATTCAGCTTTCAGGAACCTCTGAACCTTCATGTTATTTCTATAAAAAATAATTACTATACTATAATAATTAGAAATGTGGACGTTGTCGTTGGGAACGTCTGCTCTCCTCCTATTTGCACAACTTCCACACAACTTCTCATCCAGCTTTCCATCAAATCCCTTTTGGAAGCACAAATGAGGAAAAGCCACTTTGTCGACCGTCGTTGCTGTTGATTGATTTCAATCGGAAGTTCAAAGGTTAACTACCCAAGTGATCAACATTCCTGCCATTTATTTGCATATGTAACGCTGGTTTTTAAGCTGCTGAGCATCTCAGCTAATCAACCAGTGAGCAGAACAACAAGGAGGTGAAAGATTTTGTGCAATAAGTACGTGAAAGCGTTTTCTAAACTTACAATTTTAACTGTAATTTTTGCAGCAGCAGGTGTAGCCGATGCTTTTCTGTTTTTGAATAACAGTAGTTGGATCACATTAGGCACCATGATGTAAAACTGTCATCATCAGACCATGAAACTCTCATAACACAGTCAGTGATATTTTAGATAGTTTTAAAAATAATATATATATATATATGAATATTTTCTTCAGATATGAACCGTGCCGCTCTGTTTGCTGTGGGAATTCTCAGGAAGCTCTTTGGATGCTGAGATCTTTGAAGTTTAAGACACTCCTCAGGTCTTGATTCCTCCTAAATTCATCTGTCATCTTTTATCTCAAAAGAGATGAGAGTCTTTTGTTCACTGAACTACATGAAAAAAAAAAATCTCCTGATGAAAGAGCAAAGTTTTAGATGTTTTCATTGAGTGAAATCATCTCTTTGTCGTTTTTATCCTCCCACTCCAGAGACACAAACTTCATGTAGTAGTTTTGTTTATTTGTATGAAAAAATGTTTCTCCTTTTGATGTTTTATTTTGGTTTAATAAACATTTTTTTTCTTCCTCATCTATTATCCATGTCCCCCTTATATGACAGGAATTATTTGATTAAAGCGAAATAGCAAAACAAAACACCCGGTATAAACAATTGTAGTAAATATTTAATATAATATTATCAACGATAACAGACATTTCCCTACTATTTCTAAGAATTCCTAATTTTTTAGGATTCATTCATTTATTTTATTACAAAATAAAATACTTTAAACAGTAAAAGCAGAAATGGTTTGATCACTGAGGTAAATGACATTTTTGCATGAAACATGGAAAGAACATTTCAAAGCTTTCAAATGAGCTGAATTTAAATCCTAATAGTTTCCTCGCAGTCTCAAGGTGTTCAGCTTTAACATTTGCCTGCATCTAATTAATAAAACCTTTATGATTCCGTCCTAGTTAAAGGAGCTGGCTGAGAAAACTGGTCTGACGAGCGACTTGGTGCGGCACTGGTTCTCCACCAGGGGGGCGATCCCCGACGCTAAGCAAAGCGCTGCGCAGCGGGCGGGAACTGAAGCCGGCGCCGCAGAGGAAGGAGCGGCGCCGCCGACAGGATCCTCGGCTCTGGAGCCACAGCCGGGCGGCGGGACGGAGGAGAAGATGGAGCAGTCGGTGTGTGGGGCAGAGGCTGACGCCGACAGCTCTGCTGCTTCTACAGGTAATCCTGAACTCCATGGTTTGTTTTTTTTTTTTAACCACAAGAAAAATGTGTGTGTGTGTGTAAAGTAAAATTTGACTTTTTCGAGAAGCTACCACTCACACACCTCTTAATAGTTAAATGCAACAAAGAACAACAGGAAGTCATCTGGTAAGACTGACGTCATTTGTGGGAGAAATTGAGTGCTGCGTCAACAGCTGTGTGTGTGTGTGTGTGGGCGTGTGTGTGTGTGTGTGTGTGTGAAATGATCAGGTGGCACAGAAATGCAAGGGTGGAACCTACAAACACACCGATATTATAATGATGAGTAATGAGGCGTGCTGTGGTAGATATTCACTTCCCGCCTGTCTGGCCCAACTAAACAGCTCAACTATAGATTTACATCTTTTCTGAATCACTTGTTACTTTTTTTCCCCTCTACAGGAAGTGAAGAGGCCTTAGTATGAGGACAGAGTTCACAAGCCAGGTGGTCTTTGTTCCGGCAGGACAGCAGATGGTTTGTAACTGGATAAGTGGTTTGAAACTGACCATAGATCCGTCATCTCCCTCTACTAGAGACGGACACTATAGCCAGCCCTCGGTCCCTCCGTGTGCCATGTGACGCCATCATCCCGGTTTTACTTGATGACCACATGTTTGGTGGACGGAGGTCTGACCATGAGCGATGGGAAGTTTGTCATCAAGTCGTCGCCGCTGGGCGTTTGCCAAGGCCTTAGATGAACTTTTTTTTCCCCAGTCTTGCTCTTTCTGCTCAGCTAAACGTCCAAACTCGGCTGCTCTCGGTGCGTCTTCGTCGCTCCTGGAATGCGTTTTCTCTGCTTGGATCGGACGGACTTTGGTCTGGGAGACGTTTGGACTGAAGGAGGGCATCCTGTGACGCCCAAAGGAATGGGATGGGACGATGTGCTAAAACCACATGGAGTTCGGATCTTCTCGTAGCATCAAGTGCTTCTCTGTGTCTTGTTTGTTTTTATGAAACTGTCTTAGGAATAAATGCAAAAGATCGGAACTTTTACAACAGTTCCATACTTGTGCTCGATGTACAATTTTTACAGATGCATTTGGAGAATAAACAACAGAATGTAATGAATTCAAACCCGTTTCTCCTTCACTGGTCCAAGATGAGTAAACCAAACAAAACAATCTGAAACATTTTACTGTTTGAAGGATAATTTCTTTAGAAGACAAAATACAGAAACTTTCAACTGAATTATACTGAGATTTAATGTGATATAGTGCCCACTGTAAACTGCGTAGAGGAGTACAGTTATTGTGATGATGGGCTTAAAAAGACGGGCCAATTGCAGTCAAATTTCTTTTAAGTCAGGTTTGATAAATAAGGCAGTTAAATAAAGGTGATCATTTATTGTGCTATAAAATGGGTGGAAAATACATAGGGAGGATCTTTGTAATTGAGTTTTCTTAATCTGCTTCTAAGTAAGAGTTGCTGGATGTATGTGGTCCTACTTACATTAAAAAGAATGCAAAGCAACCTAAATGTTTTAGGTTGTACCTAGCATTTTCAATTTTAACATTTTGCATTTTTCAAAGGCTTCCTGCACCCTAGATTCACTTATTTCTTAAATCAGGGATTCAAAGCCGCACAAAATCATTCTGATGGCTGCAAAAAGTCCAACCTTTGGTCAACCCAGGGTTAGTTTAAAGCAAATATGTAGGAGAGAATGGCTCAGTCAAAGTCCAGGCTCAAAAATACGTGCTCTTAGTTGCTGTTCTGCAAAGAATAGCTGAAAATGTTTAGTATTTAGATGTGCAAAGATTATTGACATGCCTTAAAACATCTGCAGCTGTAAAAGTTTGGATTTACAAAATTACATTTATATACATGCAACAAATTTCACATTTTACTTTGGAACCATTTTTGAAAACCTGCGTTTCCTTCCATCTAATAATTGTGCATCATTTTATGTTTGTTCATCACATAAAACTCCAACAAAATTCACTTTTTGATCTGGACAAAAAATGAAAAAAGCTCAACTTCTATAAATACTTGATTTTTTTTCCATTTTAAATACCAAATTATTTCAGACAAGTTTTAAAAGTTCATGCCCTTTTCTTCCACGTGGCTTATTTTCGGTTAGATTATTCGTCCTCATGTTTGTCGGCTGTTCACACATCTTAAAGTGAAATGTCGTACATTTCCTGTGATGCGGCGTTGGAAGTAAGAATACAAGTATCTGCACCAAAATTAACAATTTGATGAGAAAAATAAGGAACAGAAAGGATGTAAAAAGCAGTGAGTATTTTATTTATTTTTCAGGCTTGAATATGTTCCATATGAAAGGCAAAAGAAAAAATAAAATAAAATTAATTTAATGTGCCTAAACCTCGTCATTGAGGTTTAGGCACATTACAGGAAGGCAAATGTAAAATGAGGCCGACGCTAGCATAAAGAAAAATCGATAAAATTACAACAAAAAAAGCAAAACAAATTACAGTCAAAGGCCCCACACAGGCGTCCTTTGTTATTCAGCTTGATCTGATGTCAATATGGAAAATACTCCTACAACATCAAACAGTTGAGTCGTTCTGCACGTGCTCACACGGTGCCGAGCAGCAAACCATCAAAATACGTGACCATGGCTGTGAGAGATGTGGCTTCAATGTGGTGTGTGTGGAGATAGGCCAGAAATGAGAGCAATGCATTGCTCCACACACACACACACACACACGTTAAAAAAACTAAACACACTGGAGGAAGAGTACATGTAAGACAAAGGAGCTTTGGGATTAATAATTGAGTGCAAATGCAACAAACTGCCCCAGCCGTCCAGCATGATGACCCGGCCTTCACCTTACATCGTCCTTTATGGCTTAAAATGCGTCTCCAAACTCTGAGCAAGAATCTGAATATCATCGACCGTTCAGTCAAATCAGGGAAACACTGTTTGTCCAGCGAACTTGGACCTTGAGTCCAGCTAAAGGCTAATCCGTTTCCAGGCATGTAACGACGAGACGCAGCGGTGAGCTGAACTCTGGACCTTTCATTCATTATCATTTGGTCACTGCCGGTCTTCAACACTCGTTTAACTTAATACTGTGACTCCACCTGCACCAAAACACACGGGGGGGAAAAGCAGAAATCCGTGTGAGCAGAGCTAAAAACCCTTTCCAGTGACGCTTCAGAATCGACCTACATCTGAGTTCATCGGCAGAAAGCGATCTAGACTGGGATACTGGGCTGCAAAGCTGGGTCACTGTTACAAACTCCCATCTTTTTTTTTTTTTTTTTTTACCCATAATTCCAGCATGAATATCTTGTATTAGGAATGAGCAGAATAAACAGCATCAATGCAGACTCTTGTGAGAGTCTTAAGTTTACACACCGCTGTTAAAATTCATGTTATTGTGATAAAAAAGAGAAAAGATTAACAATGATGATTATTTTTGTTTAAAGGCCTTTACACTTTTAATGTGACGCAGCCTGTATAATTGAACTATAACATAAACAAATCTGCTTGAACCTCATTGCATAAGTTAGCACACCCTATAAATGAACAGAGGAGGCATTTCCTGACGACTGCAGACGTTAAACTGGAGAAACTAGAGAGCAACTCACAGCTTCTGGAAGTCTGTAAGTGTTTTATATTTAAGAATCTCAATTTTAGGCATTAAAAAGTTTTAGAGAAATGTATTTTATGAGCTATTACAAATAATCTGCAGATATTTATGTCCTATAATCCATTTATAGGGCATAATAAATGGCCTATAATACACAAGATTTCATCTTCCAAAAGAAAACTGCACTGGTGCCCTTAAAGTATGTTTCATTTCTGGCTGACAGATTTTATTTTTTTTTACTAATTGGTTTCAGAAGTTAAGTTTAAAACCCAAGTTTCATCTTAGTTATTGACTAAACATATTTAAGACCAGTCAGTGAGGCTGCCAAGTCGCTGTCAGGACATCTGAGAAAGTAGAATATTCTGGTTCTGTTCCAAACATTTCTTGTATTTCTCCAAAAGTCCGGATTACAAAAAAAAAAAGAACATTTGCTAGACAAAAAATATCCAGGCTTGGATAAAATCTCTCAAACATCATAAGAGAATCTGCTATAAACTTAAACATAACTACCGTAAGCTAAAATTTGAACAGGAAAAACACAAAGCACCTCTGGGAGAACACAGTGAAACATGGTAGTGGCAGCATTATGATCTGGGGTAATTAAAATTTAGATGTCTGCTGGAAATCAGTTAATTAAAGATTTTATTAAATCAGGCGAGAGACAAAAGAATCTCTTCACCAGAAATAAAGTTTTGGCTCAACCTAAGGGATGATACGTTTGGAGGGCATTTTGAAAAGTAGAGGCCAAATATGCGACATGCTTTCTCAAAACTAAAAAGCTGAATGGTGTGGACGCTTATGAAACCAGGTTATTCCTGTTTTCTGGCATTTCTTAGATGAATTTAGAACATCTTAAACATGTATCGTTTAATAAGGGTGTGTTTTAAGACACTGATGTGGATAAGAACATGACGGTAGTGGGTTCAAACAGAAACCCCAAAAAGAAACAACAATCAGTCACCATCAGAGTCCAGGTCTGACCTCCATGACCACACGACCAAGGTGCCGGAAGGGTCAGTGGAGGTGGTTAGCAAAGCAAGACGATGGAATGATGTGCAGCTTTTGTTATGTTGGAATGTAAGTGAGAAACGCGATGCTCCTTGGAACGCAACAACAGGCCATGACCTCTTCCTCCCGCCTTTAATAATTATAATAATAACAATAAAAACAGAAACGCCTCTGAGATTTCAGTCCCGGTTGTAAGTCAGAGTCAGAGCGGAGGCACGTAATGTCTGTCACGAAGCAGAGCGAGGTTAAACGTAGCCGTAGAAAGCCCTCATGGTTCACGCTGACATGAAGTCACATTATGAATGTTTAAAGGTTTAAATAACTGGAATATTTAAAAACATGGAGACAGGAGCTCTTTGAGAGCAGGCCGGCTGCCGCTGCTGCTCTCTGGCCGACGGCGCAGCAGGAATAAATATCTGTCCAATCAGCAGAGAGAGGAGGAACCGGAACCAGAACCGGAACCAGCTCTATCCCTTTTCTTCCACTTGGTCTCCAAACTAAGCAGTTGTTGTCATGACGACGACAACAACAACACTGGAAATCACAGTCCAGGACTTCTCCAGCCTTCCAGTTTCTTCTTCCTGTCTGCCGCCGTCTGCTTCCTGTCAGCGCCCTTCCACCCTGCAGCGTCCTTTCCCTCCTCCTCAGTTGGACACAGAGGCGGCGATGTGGGGAGTGGAGGAGGGGTTTGTAGGAGGAATCGAAGGGAGAGCTGCCTGAAATGTAGGCCAAAGCGGTGGTGGGCGTTTCCATGGAAACAGCAATCACAGCAGTCAGTGACATCATCAGTACTGGGTGAGGCGACTGGTCCTCCGCAGCATCCTGGAGAGAAAACAGAGATAGGGTGAGGTCTACGTCCTCTTAACACCACCAACAGCAGCTGTCCAGCTGTCCACACGCTCACCTTCGGTTCTGAGGGTCCATCTGGTCCAGCAGGGCCTCCTGGGACACCCTGAAGTCGTCAATGGGTGACTGGTAGCGGGATTCGAACGAGCCCTCCCTCCCTCTGTAGGACATGGTCTGAGCCGGCGACTGGGGCAGTGGGGACATGTTGGACGACGTCGAGGACACGGAGCCCAGCTCTCGTCCCACCTGCGCAGACGCCGGCGCCGACGCACTCCCCGCTGTGGAGAACGGGCTCAGGACTTCCCCGTTCTCATCCTGGAAACCACGAAGCAAAACAGGAGAGATGATCCAGGATCAGCACAGCTGCTGGTCCGACAGAAAAACTTTTATTTCACCTGGTTTGGGTTTAAAAAAGGAAGACGAGGAATTTCCTCAACAACTAAAGAAGAAGCAATGAAGCTGAGCGATCATCACGTCTTCTAAGTTAGAAAAGTTAATAATTTGTTTAAACAGGATGCAGCTTGTTACAAAGTAAAGACGACTTGGAGCTATTTTCATGATCGGGGAGGCGAGAATGAAGGGACAGGAAGCCTGAAGTTATTTAAAGAGAAACTGTTTGTCGAGACTGGAGTGAGAGAGAGCAAGACGTTCAGCAGAAATCTGAAGCAACTTCTATTACAAACACAGCTCAAAATTATAGAACATGAAGAAAAAGTTCAACAATTTTGTCATTAATTTAAGAAAGTGAAACTGTCAAACTATTACAAGCCGACATTTCTTGAAGTTTTAGAGATTGTCGCTCACAGATAACGAAAACTCAAGTCATTGCCTCAGGAAAGTAGAATACTGTGAGAAGAGCTAAAGCATATTTGCAGACAGCTGGGTGAAAGGAAAAGCAAAATCCATTCAGTGAACTGAGGCTGGAGTCATCAAGATCCAGCACACACATCGATCAATGTCCAATTCCTGATCAAGAGGCGTCAGAAGCATCTTACCTGGGCTAAGGAGCAAATTAACTGCGCTGTCGTTTAGAAGTTCAAAGTCATCCTTTCAAATGAAGTAAACTTCACATTTCATTTGGAAATGAAGGTTGTAGAATTTGGAGGAAAAGTGAAGAGGCACAGAAGCCTCGTTGCTTAAAATCCATTGTGAGGTTTCCAACACCAAACGCATCCGTCTACCTGGAAGTTTTACAGCAGCTCACAGTTCCTGCTGTTGACAAGCTGCATGGAGATGCCGGGTTCTTTTTCCAGCAAGACTTTCCCATTGGACATTTACACTGGTGACCGTCTTTCAGCTGGAAAGTTTTACACCCCAGCTGATGCAAAGAGTAGCTTCTCATTTTTTAAACAACAATGTTAGTCTGTTTAAGAAGAGTCAAATCATTGAGATCAAGCAGACAAATCATCTAAGGAGACTTAAGAAACTAATATCAATACATTATTAAAAACTAGAAGGGGGAACCATCATCGCCTTTGAGGAAGAAATGTGGCTGGATAAAAGAAGTTTGTGATCGTGATCAATTAAACGTTTGGCGACACCAAATTAAGAAAAACAACAGAGCGATCTTTAATAGAGAAAGTAAGAGCATCAGGGTACGAAGAGGAAGATGAAGTGAAGCACCCATCATGCCTGTGGAGGCAGGCATGATGGGCAGGCAGACTTCGATCTGGGGGGGAGGGTGGTCAGGTCAAAGTTCAGCAACATTATGAGGTCAGCTGACCTGAAGAACCAGATTATTCAATCAATGGATAGATTCTTCGCTGATGATGTGGGGGAATTTTACAAGATGACAACGCCAGGACTCATTGGGCTGAAACGATGCCACAGAAAATGCCGTAATAAAAGCTAAACGCGTTCTTACAAAATATTAAAGCCTTCTTCCTTTTTTGTGTCAGCCGGTATATTTTGTAGTCTGGCCAAAAGAACGTATATAAGGGTTTAACTTTTGCAAATGAGAAACAGAAAGTATTGAACTTTCACAGTATTCAAATTTTTTGATCTATATTTGTAACTCTTTGAACCAAACAGCTTGAATGCGTCTCCAGTTCAAAGTCTGATTGAGTGACCGGCTGATGACAGGAGGAGGAAATCCTGCTGTTTATCAGTTGCTGCTCTCACCCTTCTACTCTATTTGGTTTTTTTTTTCTACTTGGTGTGAATTTCCAGTCAGCTCCTCTGTCTAGTCTTACTCTGAAGTGAGATTCAAATTACCAGGACAGAACTGGGAAAGAGCGCTTTAAATATTCTGCTCCTCATTACTGGAAGGGATTATAGCAGGCATATTTTTAAAATGTATATCTAAAACGTTTTAAAGGCTGAAATTGTCTTGTTTTGCTATTGTGTAGCCCAGGACACTCGTAAATGACATTTTTCATCTCAACGAGTTTTTCTTTTCCTCGTTAAATAAAGGTTACAAACAAACATCGGTGAAGGCGGTGTGTTGAAACCATCAAACCCCCAGAAACCCGATCAATGTAAAAACCGAAGACTTAAAAGAAAAAACTAAACTGGAGCATTTCTCAACAGATTTTATTCAGTTTGTACAATTCTGCCATCTGGAGTCAAGTACAATTGACTTAAAAATAGTATTTACATTTTAAATAGTAAACACCACCACCAACACCGATATAAAATTCCCATTTACAACATAAAGTTTAGGTTTTTGGTGCAAAGCTACAGAAGTAGCAGAATCTGTCTTATGGACATACCATAATCTCTTCAGGGTTTAACATCAATAAAAATTTGGATTTGAAGATTTTGACTAAAATAATAAAAGAAGACTATACATACAAAATATCAATGTAAATCTAGTAGGTCGGGATTATATTTAACAATTTGTAAAATATATACACTTTTTTTCCCCCTCATCCCACACTGGTCAGCGACATGTTCTCACATCTGGAACAGGTGTGAACATGTAGCTCCAGATATAAATCTGTAAACAGACGAGTGAAATAGGCGAGTATCACTTCTTCATAGATGAGAGAACTGATTCTCCCAGAGATGTGAGTGTTTAGACACTTTTAACCGTCTTTGCATAAAGCCAAGAAAATAGAATACTCTTGCGGCTTTACTTGACTAAAAACAGCAAACCTCCTGGTTTAGCATTAAAATAATTTCTTAATCATAAAACAACATCTATAGGAAGCAAGTGCATGCTGCCTTATGGCTTTTATAACCGGCAGGTTTAGAAGAAGCTCGGTTAAAGAGACTAACCCACCCTTCCTCTGGTGATTTCCATGTGGACCAACAGAGAAGCCAACTCCAGATCTTCACTGTAGCTGTTCTTCAGCGGTACCGACCTGTAGCCTGAAAAACAAAAACACACACATTTACAGCTGCTTACATCCATGCAGCATCGAGATTTTCCTCTCAAAGACAGAGATCTGGGGAATAAACACACCTGTCTTGAGGCTCTGAATGGGGAATGTCGCCTGAGCCAGAAAGTTTTGGTCGTTGAACATGTCGATTTCATAAACCCCGAAGCGCAGGAAAGCAAAGGCAGAGTTGCAGACAGTGAAGGAGAAGGACTTCCTGGGCCAGGTCGGGTTCAGGCCGTTGTCAGCTGGAGAAGCAGACATTGGCGCAACATGACACTCAGAAATCCAGAAATACTGAGCTGAAATAGTTATTTATCCTGCAGACAATAAGCCTGAGGTTGTCACAGCGTCCGTCCTTTATGATTAGAGTCTGTTTATTCAGAATCCTGTTAATAAATTATAGGAAAGTATTTCTTGAAGCAAACAATCTTATTCTGCTAGTTTAGAGCTCAATAAGCTTCTAAAATGATCCATATTTATTTACAGATCAGTTGCAATTTTGAAAACAAAGTTCCAGACAATGTCTGTTCCCCACAAAACAGACATAAATCACATAAACACAAAATCAAAATTTTGATGAATTTGGATTAGTACATCAAAAACATATTTTGAGCCGGATGTTGAAAACGCTGAAGACACCGGAGGACCCAAAGTGTTTTCCTCCCTCTTTCTCTGTTATAAAACATTTTCTTAAAATAATTCAGGTAAATCAAATCCAAACTGTGTGAAACTTTGACAGACAATGACGCTAAATCAGCTGAAAATTGTTACATTATAGTTTAATTTCCATTAGAAATTGCTTAAGTCGTGCTGGTGTGAAAAATGTATTTCTTTACTTAATTCCTCATTTTTGTTAGCAATAATTACATATTTTAATTAGTTTACTTTACTTATGACTTTTACTGTTCCTAATGGTTAAACATCTGTCTCAGTTTAAAGCACCATTACTTAATCCTTACATTAGGTTAATTTTATTTATAATGGATTAATTGATGGTCTGGTGGAATAATTTCCAATAATCATTCCATTACTAATCTTCAGAGAACCATTGTTGTATATCATGGATATGTGTGAATGAAGCTTACTTTGGAGACACCATCGTATCTCTGCCACCAGGGGGCAGTGTGGCGCTCTTTTCTCACATCCCACCAACTACAACATCATTGCCAACCCGCGCTTTTATTGACATGAAGGTGCTACATACTATTAGGCATGTGGTCAGATCAGAGCATCACTGCACTAATAGAAGCTCTGATGACACTCATTGAACTGGATTCCTTTGAAAATACAAAAACTAAAATCTCCAACATGTTTAGAAACCCCCCCCCACAAGTTTCAATGCAAACCATCCCACCTGACAAACTACAATTATGTCAGCGCTGCACAATGTTTTGCTTTTGTATTCCCAGACAAGGCCAAATTGTTTGCACAACTTCCTGTTTTTCTAGGACCACAAAGGAAATTTTACACAAAAGGTAATTGATCCAATAAACAATGAAAAAATTAATTTAAAAATAACTCCTGCCTACGGATTTGGCGCATAGGCCGATTCCTGGAAGAGAGACCTGAGGTTACAGCTGAAGCGGCGCTCACCTGCGGATTCTGTTTTCTGCTTGTCGTTATCGTAGTCCGCCCCACACACCTCAATCTCGATGAGAGGAGAGACGATGCCTCTGCCGTGCTTCGGGAGGTGCCGAGCGCCCAAAACCTTGAAAGAAAAAGCAGTGAAATTCACATTCGTCATTCCTCAAACTACAAATACACATGCAGTCATTCATTAGACATTTTTTTTTAAGATCTAGATTTATTCTGCTGAGCTGGACTTATACAACTTATTTCTAGTTTTTGTTTACAATTTCAGTCAGCTTGAAGTTTTTGATTTCTCACACTGCTTGATTTACAATTATTGCGAAACTGCTTTTGACTTGTTTTGAGGTATTTAGACTTCAATTTAAAAAAAAATAAATCACATCTCTGAGATGCGGATGCAGTCTGGGAGTTTGCAAGCATAGAAAACGTGCAGCGTGGTGAAGAGTGTGAGAGAATGCAAGCAAAAGGAAAAAAAAAAACAGGTTGCTGTGAGCAAAGTCGTTCTGTGGCAAATTACCACAAAGACCTGAAAGCATGTGAAAGACAGCCCTGGTTAGATTGAGGGAACAACAATCTCACAGCTCCTCTTAGGAGGTGGTTTCCTATCTTTGCAGCCTACTTGCTGAGTTGTGCTCCCTACAACAACCGACTGAAGTATACAAACATCGCTGAAAGATACCATGTCGAAGTCAAACAAAATGAAGACAGTAGAGGGCAAGATTAAATTTAAAATAGTCTTTTCATTTTACCAATGTGTTTCTTCTGATTGAAAGTAGCTGAAGAATTGAGGGAAGGAGCTTAAGATGGAAAATAGGATTTCTGACCGTAAAGAATTGCTTCTATTGCTCTAATCCTTTTTCTACCGATTGAGAAAGGTAGAAATAATTTTAACTTTAATTTCAAAAGAGTAAATTAAAATAAAAAACATCAATCCCAGATGCACCTGGAATAACAAATTTATGGTTAAAAAAAAAAGGCTTTTTTGTTTTTAAAATTATTTAACTTTTATAGCTGAAATGTATAAAATCACACATGATCGACTCCATCAAGTCCTTACCTCCTGATCCAGAGTAAATCAAAATAGAAACCTCTGTGGAAAATTAATCAAACCCTAAATGTACAGAAATTATTAAAAACCTATAATTTAAAGTGGGTTTAATTGATTGTAACTATTTAAGAATGAACGCACAGTTCCAAGAAAAAATTATCTGTGCACAACACATCTAAAAACATATGTATCTAATAATAAAAAACATTTTTCATTAGAACAATTTATATGAATGTAAAATGTCAAAGTTGCATTTTAAATAAAGACTTTTTCTTTTTTTCCCTTTCGGTTCTATTTCAGTTCATTTCCAGCTCTTTCTAATTATATTTCACCTTCAGGCTTTTTTACATTTGAATTCAAAAATAATAACTTCACTGCATTTATTTTTGTCCTGCAAAACTACAACTAATGCGGTAGTACCTAAACACGTCTTAATTCTTTTAATTTTATTTTGTAAGTAATAAAGCTAAACCACAATCAACTTTTCCAAGCCGTCTTGATAAACTCTCCTCGTCTTTTACTAGAATAAAACCTTTGATATTACCTCTATTTTCATTGAGACTTGGTCTACGCCACGTAGTGTGTTTTTGTCGAAGGGATCAAAGGTGTCGTCTCTCATGATGGGAGGCTGGAGGACGTAGCCGCTCCTTCCATTCAGCATGAACAGTGCCTGGTTCATCTGCATTGGCTTGTCTGTGGGCAGGCGGAGAGGTAATGGACAAAGAAGGTGACATGAGTGGGAAAAAACTGAAACAAAAAAAAAAAGAAACCCCAAAGATGAATTCTCCTGTCTGGAACTTCAACTTACCAGCAGTCTGAAAGTTGAGTGCAACCAGCTGGGAGCCGCAGAGCCACATGGGGAACGGGTCGTAGTTGGAGGAGTCGAGCCGCTGGCCTCTGGGGTAGATTCTGGACAGCTGCAGCCGGTTGTACTGCAGGAACTTCTTCCCCTTGATTTTGTTGACGTACTTCTCCGCTTTGGTCTCGGGAAATGACGACATGTCCTGGAAACAGGCCCGCTCCGTGCCAATCTCTGAGTGAGGAAGAGAGGGAGGGACCGCGGCTAACCTCAGAACAGGTTTAACTTCATCATAGATCACTATATGGAAGTTGTGTGTAATCCTCACTTTCTTCATCAAACGGGACTGGCCTGCAGTAGATGACCAGGTCTGATAGTTCCAACGCAATCTTCTTCCTTCTCTCCATTATCTTGCCTTCTTCCAGCTGAGCACAAAAACACAAAAACGTAAACATGGCAGCAGTAAGGATAGCATACGGCTCAGTGTGTGTGAAAATAACATTATGTACGCATCCCATATTTGCGTCTTCACCTTGGCCTCAGAAGTCGCAGCGACTTCCTGGATTTTTGTCTTCCAGTCTTGAAGTTCCTCTGCGCTGTTGGCAGCCACGTCCAGCAAAGTGCCCTGCACTGTGTTATTCTGAACCAGAGAGAAGACGAACGGTCTGCTGCCCTTCCCTTCAGTGCGTGTGACTGAAGAGGAGTAAAGAAAAAGAAGAAGGAGAGAAAATAACACATTACCATATCATGTAGGACTTCTATTTTCTATTAAGCCATGGCTAATAAATAAATAAATAAATAAATAAATAAATAAAAACAACACAAATTACATAAGTTACAAAATAATAGATCCAGTTAAAACTAGATTATGTGTAAAACACTAAGAATTGCACTCAAGATGTTTTGCTTAAATTTCTTTCAAATAAAAAGGATTTATTCAAAAGCCACTAGATGGAGATGTTGAGCTGCAGAAAAAAACACTAAGAGAATCTGCTGGGTCAATATTTAACTTAATTTGTTCATACTTTTTTTTTTTTGGTTGAGACATTGGATTGGATGACATTGGATAATTATTTCCTCTTCTTTTGGATGCTGTGCAGCTGAACAGATTTTTACCCGTTTTTTTGTTGTTGTTTTTTTTTTTTACTTTTGTTCAGTTGTGATGTGTAACCTTGACAACAAGGTATAGTTTTTACAATTGTGAGCAGCTGATAAGCATCTCAATGGCTCAAATAATACATAAACTACAATTCGAAATCCTAGAGTAGTTGAAGAGGAGACTTCATGGATTCAGAGCAGAACCAAAGAGCAGAGAGAGAAGGATGAAGTTCAAACCATCTGTTAAATCAATAATAAAGGGCAAAGATTGACTCCAACATTTCTCTGCCCAGCTTTCTAACCACATGGTCAGGTAAAGAAAAGTGGCAAAAACAAAAACACGGTAACTGATGACGATGTCATCCAGAAAGTGTTACTGTGGAATATTATCTCTGCTGCCTTGAAATTGACTATCAGCGTGTTCTGATAGTCATGACACGCTCATACAGCAACAGTCTTCAGTCAGACGCTTCATTATATTCACTGCAAAACTGACTGCTAGTGGAGATCCTTCCTGCTCATCAGCATCACGGACCACAGTCACACCTTGAAGATAGTTGGACACATAATTTAAGTTCTGACATCTAATTTTCCATTTGGAATAAATTTGAAAGAAAAAAAAAAAGCCATCCAAACCACCTTGATTCTATGTAAAACATAATTTCCAACCCAAAATAACAAATGGTTTAGGCTTCCTTAAGGAGCAACAACTACCATAAAACATTTGTCATAACAGGCAATTCAATTCCTCTGGATGAATCTGGGTCTATTGTTCTTTGTAGAATTGCAAACGTTTACAGCTTGTTTAAATTCACACACAGCAACTGTCTCGGGTTTAGGTCCAGACTTTGACTAGGCTACCACAAATGACCCAGATCATTACACTACTGCTGCATGTTTGACATTCACAGTATTCCTCACTTGTGAGGCAAGTGAGGATCTTTTAGCCAGATTCATGCTGCCAGATTTTATGTCTCTATAGGTCAGACTATAATCAAGCCAAGGTGTTGCTGGATAAATGACATTGATTTAAAGAGGTTATTCAAATCTCTGAGATGCAGATGCAGTCTGGGTCTTTTCAGGAAACGCAAACATGAAGCGCAGTGATTAGTTTTACACCTGACCCCTTTTCACACAGGATCTGAATAGTTTGGATAAACGTTTTCCTTAGTAAATAACTCAGCTTATCTCTGTCTGATTTTTTAAAAATTTGACCCTTTGACACTAAAGACAAATGTTACTCTCCTCACAATGAGAATAAAATGAAAACCAGCACAGTAAACTTTATCGTTTTCTTCATGAAACTGTCAAAACTCGGCAGTCTGATGGTTTAAAGGCAAATTGATAAAATCCGTATATACACAAGCTTTACGTTGGTTTCCAAATGCATGCTAGTGGGTACAACCTTATCTTTTAATTCACTGTGGTTTTCCTAGTCTGAACATGATCAACTATGATATAAAAGCATGTGAAATGCTATATAAAAAATAATCAAGCCCTATGAGCAATGAATTAAGAAAGAGGCCGATAAAACAGCAGTCAGGAAAGTATTAACACAGAAAGCAGGCACCTCCATTTTTCAGCCTGAAATGGGGCCTGCTGTCAAGGTAACAGGTTGCTCTGCAGCCCTGCAGCAGAGTCTGACAGGAAGTGAAGGGGCTACTCACTAATCTGGCAGGAAGTTACGTCCACACTTCCTCTGAGCAGATCTCCGAGAGGGCTGTTTTCTGTAATCTCCTGCATGACAGAGGAGAAGACAAAAAAAGAAACAGATTACAAAATGTTTCATCTCTGTTCACATTTTATTCCACATTATGCAGGGATCCAATGAGAGAGATTAATGATGATCAGCAGAATAAACAACAAGGTAATGATCCTCACAGTTCTGTCCGGCTCCGCTGCCGCTTGGCTGATCTCCTCAACATAGTTTGCAGGGAACCACATCTGCTTCTTCCCTCCACAGTCACCTTTCCACCTGCGCCAAACACAAAAAGTTAAAAGTGCATTTCTAACCAACGCCAAAGCGGCACTATATTATAATTCACTCACTGCTCTTGTTCTCTTTCTAGAAAAATGTAATTTCTGCGAATAGAAGAACAATTTCCTGCACTTCTCACTCACCATCCACCTTCCTGTTTGTCTACGTTGGTGATGATGGCGTTCTTGAAGAAGGAGAGCTCGTCGTCTCTTTGAGCTTTATACTCGTACATGGCTTTGACTGTATACTGGAACGACCAAAGAGAGTTGTTAGATAAACACCAACGGTGAGGAAGCGCGAGTGTTCAGAGACGCTGGAAATTCACCTTCAAAGTTGGCATTTGATTGGCCTCCACATAAAAACCTGGATTCCTGCCCTCATACAGCGACCCGTAGTCTGGCTCCTGTTGGTCAACATGCAGTGTTTACAGATTGTCGAGCATTCTGACTGGTGGAGTTTATTTATTTTTAATTAATGTCTAGTAAATATACAGTGGATAGCACTCACAGCAGTGCCTATCTTCTCCAGTGTGTCGTCGTTGATGGGATAGCGTAGTTTCATTTTCCGATACAGAGGGTGCTTTTCATGATAATTGATAAGATCGACGAGGCTGTCGAACTCTGAGGTGCCCAGCAACACAACCTGACCTTCCTGCAGCACTCGGCAGTGCTTGATCTTACCCTCGGCCCTGAAACCAAACAAAAATTCACAGCCATAAAGACAACATGTGGTATACAGTTTAGAAGCATGCAATGCCTAACAAAGGTTTGACATTTTGCAGACACATTTAAATGTATTTTTGGATTAGATGGACAAACACAAAGATAGAAAATTTGTCTTTTAATTTCACTATTTTTTAGAAATTAAAAATCAAAAATTGGAGTTTACACTTGAATTCAGTTACTTTTTCTCATTGCTTTGTAGAATCACCCGTTTCTGCATTATGTGCAGTTTTTAGACCTAAGGATTTCTGTCAGATTAAATCACAATATCTTAATATCAAAATATAAGATATTACTGTAACATCTTACAATATCTTAGTCTATGTTCAAAACACCTTCTTTTACATGCTCACTGTATCCTGTGGTATTCATACTAAGATCAACCACACAGGTGGACTCTGGATATTAGGTGACTGCTGTAGGAAATTAGCTGCACAGACATTTATTAGGGGTATCAGAGTAAAGAGAGCTGAATGCAAACAGACTGCTCATTTCAGTTTAGATTAACAACATGTCATTTCCCTTCCACTTTACTAATAGTAGATTGTGTTTGTCTATCACATAAAACCCCAATAAAACACTGCAGTTAAGGGTGACAAAAACAAAACATAGAAAGGTTCCAGGGGCATCAATACTGGAGAGCTGCACCAACAGCTAATGGCTAAACCAGGTCTAGTGAATTAAAATAAAAGCTCTATATAGATCAAAAAGAATAATATAGGCATCAGTCAACAGGGCATCAGGATGGAGTTACCTGAACGAAATGGCAAAAGAGTTGGGCTCTGTCCTTTTCCTGACTAGGAAAGCCCCATCACGAGGAACTCTCATCAGCATGTTCTCTGCCTGGCTCCTGGAAAGGTTGGCATGGTACCATCTACAACAAACAACCCAAAACACACCATGAATAATTTCATTCTGATTCTATGGCTCCAAGTTATCAATTTATCAGAGAAAACAAAGCTAGGTTAATCCTGAGATTAAATAAGAACACAGTAAATACATCTGTGAAAAGCATCATCAAACTCTCTAGGAATTTAAAAGATTCCTGCAAACTCACTCCTTGCTCTCATGAGCATTGGTCTGAGGCACTGGCTCGGTCAGCTTCATCTCAAACTCATTGCAGCGTAGCGCCACATGCTGGTAGTGGGTGATCAGAGCAAAGAGCGAGTCGAACACCAGGTTATCCGTCAGGTAGAACTTGGGGCTGCCAGCTTCCTGGCGAGAGTGAATCCGGCAGTGCTGTACGCGCCCCAACCGCCTAGCGTACCACAGGGGAGGACAGGACAGGGAGTCAGAACAACCGTGTGCTGCTTCGTATTTTCACTGTTCATGCATTGGCAGAACGTTACCTAGGTTAATCTCAATATGGTAAAATGTTTCCCTGACACTGGACATTGTAAAAATGACACCTAGCCTGATTGACCTCTAAGACATAACTAAATAAAATCTTACACAATACATATCGTTACTAACACACACTTATTTTACAAATTTATCGTAATTTGGTGCATAATTAGTTCAAAATGAAAAGCAATACATGCCTGAGCAGCATGCCGGGCCACATTTATCTGCAAAATTATTGAAGCGCTTCTGTATGACCTTATCAGCCTCTAATATCTCTGAGGAGAAGTGGTGGCTGCTATTTTAGACATTGCTTCCTTTCATTGATTGTTTGTTTTCACTGACGTTTATTTCTGCACCGGCCTCCTGAGCTCATCAAAGTACATTTCAATCCATGGCTGAACTTTGACTGGTCGATGCAAAATCTTTATTTTTTTAGTTTGTTTTATGCTTAACTGCTTTGCAGATTCAAGAGAAAAACACCAGTGGAAACCAGTAGCCCTCCACCAATGTATACAACAGGTGTTATGAATACTGCTGTACATTTTGTTTCTGACCAATGAGTCGCCGAGCATCCTGAACCAAACATGTTTTCATTGCTTCTATTCAAAGGTAATCACAAGAAGAAACCTTGTAGATTAACACTTTTATAATTTGTCAAATTTGCTTGTTACTTCTTAATAAATAGATCAATCTCAGTTAATTCTCAGTTTTTTTTCTACTCTCATAGAAAAGTCTTAAAGCATTGTGACTGCTGTATTTACCAGAACGACAGTGTGTAGTCTCCTACAAAGGTTTCGCTCTCCCGGACCAGGAAGGAGCCGTCAGGAGCTCCGGTCTCTTGGCAGTAATCCGACAGGAGCCTCTCAGCGATCTGCCGTCCGTCCCGCCCAGCGCCAAGCTTTCCATGAAACCATTTCTCCGTCACATGCTGGTCCATAGTATTGAGCACCTTAACAGAAACAAAGACATCAGTCAAACTGCAGCTACAGTGTTTCCATACTCCCCAGAATACATCAGCTTTAATACAGTTTCCTTATTGATCACCTTAATCTTCTAGACTAGCAGGTGCGGCTCTGCAAGTTTCACTAACTTCAATTAAATGCTTTTTAAGACCATCATTATTTCAATTTAAGACCAAACAAACGCGTACACTTAGAAATATTTAAGAAAGTTCTGCGCCTAATTATTAGTGTACTTAAATTTGCATAAAAAAGTAAAAAATAGCTCAAATGTTTTGCAATTAAGTCCTTCCTATTGTGCTGTTTACTTTGAGTCTTGCAGTTTTGTATCAGCCAGAATTACAAAACTCGTATGTAATGATGGATTTGAACATTGTTGTTGCCTTTATCTTCATCTTTGCCTTTGGGGTCTGAACCCAGCTGATGAGAGAAGTGCGATTTGAAGCCACATGTTGTGGGGTTGACGGGTTAGTCCACATGCGCAGGACAGTCTTCGGTTCTGTGGCCCCAGCTCTTCTGCAGCTGCAGAGTTCTTTGTCCATCTCGATCTTGATTTCATATCTATCTTTGTCTTAGAGACATTACGTCCTGATGTCTGTTCTACGGAACCAGAGTTGCTCAACGGTCCTTTTACGTCTGTTGCCTGCACAACCTTTCCTTTGAAAAGTTTAAGCTGTTCAACAATCTATTTCCAAATAAGGCGTTGATCATCTCTGTTCTCCCGTTAGTTTCCCTTTTCCCCTAACCTTTTCCCCTAACCTTTCCCCTAACATTGTGTTGAACAACATCAGTGATCTTTAATTGCAGTTACACGTTCTACACCATCTCAAGTTCAATATCAAAATCCCATTCATAAATAAAAGAAGTACAATTAAAGCAAAGTTTGCAGGAGACAAAAACAACACACACAACCAGATTTATTTTATTTAGTCTGACTGAAAGAGTATCTAAGCAACATCTGAATTTTAGTTTTACTTCTCTGCAGGCTGCTTACTGAGAATAAAACATGCTTACTGACTAGTAATGATGTGCATTCCTAGTCATTTTTGGTCCTGCAGCTTGAATGTAGTTAAAAACTTTTTAAACCACATTTTACGTCACATTTCAATGGAACCTCACCGACCCCCCCAAAATTGCTCTTAAGAAATTTTCCTGTTTATGGTCCCCCCCAATAATGATATGGAATTTACGCCCTTGCTTGTACTAACCTCTTTAAGCTCCTCATCCTCATCATTACCAAGGTTATTGGTGGTCTCCTCTGAATAGTAGATCTTATTGTGAGTCAGGACAAAGAAATGAGGGTACCAATCCTGTAAAAAATAAGGAGATAAAAGATGCAATAAAATGAACAAGTGTATAAAACTTTCAAAACCAACAGATAAGAAAAACTGCAGGACTTTGTGTCTTTTTTACAGCTACACCATTTAGAACGACTGGAAGACTTGGGGATATGAGCTGCAACTTTCCAGTCACCCATGTGTCTCTGAATGGCCTTTCATGTGGCATCAGCTCTGCAGCTTCCAGGCAGTGAGAATGCTTACATGGTTAATGGGATCTTCCAGGTAAAGGATGCCGTTTTTGATGGAGTTGCTGATATCATTCTCAGAATAAGGTGTGGCTGTCGGCACCTCCTCGTAGGCACTGCCCTCTGCCAGCTTCTTATGCTGAGACACAAAGAAAGAAAAGGACAGTCAGGAGCAGCAACATTTTAACCTGCGTAGAAATGTTATTCCTAAAAGACTAAGAGTGTTAAAGGACAAATATATGTTAGAGCAACACAATATCTGAATATAGAAAAGATTCGACATAAATAAATGGTCAGATAAGTAATAAAAAAAAACTGACAAACTAACTCACTGAGCCACAGCACTCAAAGAACCAGGAAGTGAGAACCATAATATATGGATATTAGTGCAACACCTGGATCCACCCTGTCTGATAAACCATGATTACAAATAGGATAAGGTTTATTTTCTTGATTAAAAAAATAACTTATTTTCTTGTTAAATGTTAGATTTATTTGGATGGAATGAGCGTGTTTGCTAAAAAAAAGATCCTTTCCTGCCCTCCCAAACTGAGGGAGGACGAAGCTAAGATCCAGAATTCTTGCAAAAAGATATATATATATATATATATATATATAAAAATAATATTAAAACCCCTTAATTGATTTCTTAAGGCCTGACCTTAATGAGAATCTTCTTTTTGAGCTGGTTGGGTGAAGGCAGGCCATCTGCAGCCATATCTACTGCTTTGGTCAGCAGCATGTCTCCAAACACTTTCTTGAACTGGGTGGCCATATTCCTCTGCTGAACAATGCTACAGTGATCCTCAATGGACAGGATGATGGGATACCTTAGGGAGATGTACAGATTAAACCAAGATAGGTTGAACATTTCCTAAAATATCTGTTACTGCAGACAGACATATTGATAAAGGATGACACATCTGCATTCTTTCCGCTGTGCAATCTTCTGATCTCAGTCCTTTCTTAGTCTTCTGTTACCTTATCAAGAACAAAAGTCATAAAGGAGAAAAACAAGCTGGTAAAGACAGGAAGACTCACTCGGATGTGACAAAAGCGTGGTCTTTGATGGTGTTGAGAACATCGTTGAACTTGATTTTCGTCGTGAGGGTGTGTCCGTGATAAATAACCGGCATCGAGTCAGGACCATCCCAGCAATCCACTGAAAGCAAACAGACGACTTTATTCTTAGTAACACGCAGCAAGGAAAACACGACGTATTTGCATGCACCCAAGAAACCGTCACTGTCACGGCTCAGCTAAAAGGTTGAAAGTAATCTGAAAGTTATGATGACAGAGAAGGTCATGTGTGCTTACGTACATTCGATGCAGCGACATCCCATTCTCAGACAGCGAGCGTACGCCTCCAAGGACGACTCGCTGGCAAACTGGTCTCCCGTCAGGTAGCTAAAAATAACCACGCAAAAAAAACTTATGTACACAAAGCAAGTTCATACATTAACAGTCAACCAGAAAGAACAGACACACAGTGTCTTTGTTTATGTATTAGACAAACAAAAAAAAGCACAGCTAAATTACAAGTCCTGTTTCTCTTTTGTCAACAGAAGTTCTTGTTTCATATCCATTCAAACAGACTCAAAGGAACATGGGAAATTTTCACTTCACCCCCTCAGAAAGTATTGTTTCACTTCCAGGACAAAAGGTTATCATCAGAAGTGCCTTTCTCACACTTTTCAATGCCTGGAAAAATACTTCTTCTTACTGAATACCAGCATGAATATTATTCTGGGACATAATGAGGAAATAATACGCTTTTATCTGATACAAGAAGTCAGTGTAAAAGGCTTGTTTGGGGAAGAGGATGCCAGGCTTCAGCATTCCCAGGACCCGACTACAATTGACAGAAGAAAACGTTCTTCATCGGGGCAGCTTTTCTTACGTGTTGTGTGAAGAGGAGATCCAGTAGTGGGACAAGGGGTTGTTCATGTTTTCAGCACACACCATGTCCAGGGAGGAATCCCAGATGGTGTTCTCTTTGGAGAAGAGGTATGTGAGGAACTGCAGAGAGGAGAAAAGAGCAAACATTTGTGAATGAAACTATTTCAGAAATCCTGGCTTGGTTTATCCATAGTTAGCCCAGTTCAAAAAGTGAAAATTCTATACTGAACACGGAGATAAATCTTAAACTGGTTACGGCTTGCAGATGAAAACTCAAAATTACCTTCAAAACCAATAACAGATTATATTTAATTCTTAAATGTCAGGTCACTGAAGAGTATGTGCAGTAGATGGTGTAATGCTTGGACAGGCCTGCTTTTGCATAAATGCAGATGTTAAAGTAGCTCAGGATACTTAAATAGCCACCATCAGCCATTACATTGTTGGGTGCGACGTCTCTTCTTTTCATTTTGACAAGAACGTCGGACAATAGATGACCTTAAGATCAGGCAGGTTTTTCCTGTCTGATCTACATGGTGATTAAACCCGGTATTTGTACCTTTGGCAGTATGAGAAGGTATCAAGTTCAGGCGGAAAATTAAACCAGCATCTCCATAAAGCTCGTCAGGAGAGACATAAAGTGGTCTAAAATGTCCTGATAGATGCACTGACATCCAACTTCATAAAATACAGTGGAGCAACATCAACAGATGACGTGTCCCCAAAATTACCACCAGCTGTGTAAATGTCACACTGGACTTTATGAACCAGATTGTAAGCTGCAGTCCACTCCCTTTTTAAAGCTTTTTACTTCAGTTCTCTCCAGGATGCAGTTATTCCTTCTGATTTGACACCTTTTCCACCACATTTATTTCCATCTGCCCAACTTCCTAATAATAAGCTTGCATTCAGCACTAAAACACATAAATAAAACAATCAGAAACAGAGGGATAGATAAGAATGTTTTGCAGTGACTTAAAATAAACAGACAAAAAATGGCTAACAACACTAAAGTTAATCTTGTTCATTATGTCCAGGATGTTTTTAGAATAATTACAGATTGTTTTTCAACTTTTAGTCATTATGTGACAACACAACAAAAAGTTGTTTTACCACCGTTATACATATCCCTGATAATCTCTGGCTTAAAATCTAAAATCCTTAGGGTGGTCCACCCTGAAATGAACAGGATCACCTCCTGTGATGGGTCAGCGAGTTGGTTTAAGATCTTTGAATGTCTGTGGCTCCAATCATCTGCTACTAGTGACAACGCCGTCCTATGCTATGTGGATGTTTGTCACTGTGGTTTTCAGTTCAGTTTTTTTTATCCTTCTTTTTCTCTAGTCTTGTCTCATTTCCTCTTAAACTTTTTATCCCGCCTCTCACCCTTTTTTCCTTTATTTACAGTCTCCGTCTACTACATTTGAAGCGTTTTATAAAAATCAAGTGTAGAATTCTATTGAAAGCGGCAATGCTCCACTGACAACTATCCTTAGAACCACATTGTTCAACAGGACACTAAAAATATTCTAAAAACAGAAACAGAAAAAACAGGGTGATCATACCACTAATTTAGCACTGGTACCGTTTCAGATGGGGTCCCGGTTGAAACTGCAGTACTGGACAAAGTCATTCCTGGAAATAATTATTCTACAGTCTGTAAATGCTTTAAAAAACATTCAGGCGGTAGTGCAGGTTCAACTGTTTCTGTACAGGAAGATGTTTCTTGAGTCAAACCCAAGTTGAGGCCTTTCTGTGTGGAATGTGCCGTGTCTGTGCTACTTTGTTTCTGCGGAGGTTTTTAGATTATTTACCCTGACTTTCATTACAAGTCAGTGGTGACACGTGAGATATAATGCAGCATTTTGCAAACTGCTAACAAAGTCCAACAAGGTCCAGCTGAAGACTGTATTCCTGCTTGTTAGGTATTGTCTAACTTTTGCCAGCATCTCCTGCAGACTGGTTCTCACCAGCTTCCTTTCCTTTTAAGTCATTACTTTATTGGCGACCACAAAAGCATCCTTCGCATTCTGCAGAACTGTCATGAAGCCTTTTGGTAAACAGCCTTTTCTGACTGCGTAGGAGATGGTATTTTAGGCCAAGATCATCGGTATCCATATCAGTGTCTGAATAATCTCCCACCCACAGCTGTAGCACAGAGAGGGGCATTGGAAAACTTTATTTCTGAAAACATCTGAAATGTTTCCATTAACGAGTGAAACCCTTAGAACAGAAGAGGGTAATTTATTTACCTCCTCTGGATGGAAATATGGATCCTCCACTTCCCTTAGGGGGTCTTTCAGGTAGCTGAACATAAACTCCTGAACCTTGTTGTTGTCCGAGGCCCACAGTTCCTTAAATGCCCAAACAATAAATAAAAAATACAGTCCGATTAGAGAGCACAAACCAAAACAAATTCAGTGCCATGTTAAATAGCTGAGGGATTACCTTCTGGCTTTCTACGAGGAAGCCCTGGAAATCCTCCAGGGTGATCCTTTCATCAACTACATTACCCATGAACCTGTTTGAGAAGGAAGCAGGAAATTAACAACTGACATTCAAAAAAAGATTCACTGTTCACATCAGAGTCTTGTTTTTAGGACCTACCTTTGCATAAAAGGGATCTCCACCTGAAAAGAGGTTGTTAAAAAAAAAAAGAAAAAAAGAAAAAATATTTTAGTTAATTTCTATCACAGTCTATCTATCACTAATGCTGTGTGCAGTTCTGCTTATGTAGACAGACACAGACTTCCAGCAGGTTGGGTGAGGCCACTTGGGTCATCCATTTAATGTGACCAGAGTCTGTCTGCTTGCTCATCTGTGTGTCCTAATGGCCTCCACTAGAGGGGTTTGGTGGGTTTCAGCCGGTGCATATTGATCTTGCAGCCATTTGAGAACACACAGATGGGGGATGAAGTGGGCCTCAGCAGGGGATCGCAGGAGGGGAAGAGTGATGGGAGCACATAAAATGTCTGCACTTACATTTTTCTGCGCATCGAACATGAGGTTACGATAAAGCTGGGCGAACTGGCTGAAGGTCACGTCTCCATTCCTGGTTTCAGAGTCCTTACAAAGCAAGAGGAGAAAGATGAATGTGTAAGGAAGAACCTTCACGATAAAAATCATAAATATTATGGTGGAACAGGAAGTGGGCAGGGAGAGAGAATGGAAAGGTGGTCTGTGATAAGACGGAGAGAGGTTACCGGAAGTTTGTCTTTGATGAACCTCATGTTTGGCACCTTGTAGTTGACCTGGCTCAGCATGTTCTTTAGATCCTTATAGGATATCCTATGCACACACACAGGCACGTTTTGTGAAAACAAAAATGATTAAACACTAAAATGCATGAGCACGTAAAATCCGTCCAAGCCTGGACACCATCCTATCAGATTTATTTTTCTACTGCTTCGTTTCTACTACAGAGCCTGGAATTGTTGGCAGGCGATGAGAATAGCCTTAAAAAATAACAAAGACAGGGATGTTACAGACAAACATCTCTGCACATCTCCTTCGTGCTCTGCGGTCTGTTTCCTGCTGCAGGAAGAGGGGCTAGTGTTTGGCTCTTAGGTCAGTTCCTTCACTACACCTCAACTGAGTGCTGACAAAAACACCCGGCATCCAGATAGAACCAGTTCACTTTACTCTTGATTATTAAACAGCCACTTGAAGAAGGAAAATTACTTGCTCCTGATCTAAAAAGGCATTTCACAAAGCAAACTAAAAGAAAATATCTTGTTCTCTATAGCAGTGGCGACCAAACTGTTTTGTTTTTTTTGCTTGTTTTTTCTGCCAAAATCATAAAGTTAAAAGTGCTGAGCGATTTAAAAATAAGAATTTTTTAACTAATTATGACGAACCTGTTGAATGTTTGCAGTCAGACTTAAAAACTTAAATTCAAAAATTGAAGTTCATATTACGGCATACAAATTCACTATACAGAGGTAAACACTTTAAGGCTTTATTTCTTCTAATTTTGATAATTGTGGCTTATAGATGGAATATAGAAATTTAGAACATTGTGTAAAAGTTGCCCATTGAGTGACTCTAATCAATTAATCAACCACAAGCACCTGCAAAGGTTTTCTGAGCCTGTCTCAGTCTGGGCCAGTAGGACACAGTCATGGGGAAAACTGCTGACTGGTCAAAAAAAATATTGGACTGTTGCTCCGTGGCCAAAAGTCCTCATTTCAAAAGAAAGTAAGCTTTTCGTTTTCAAATCAACAATAGAGTCCTTTTGTAAAAAGTGCAACTGACAATTTTTGAGAAACACCTACAGCAGGTAATAATGTGTTGTCATACATTGTAAAACCTTTGCTAAAAGAGGACAGTTATATTTTCTTTGATGGGACGTAAATATTTGTGAAAACATTAAAAAAGCAACTAGTTTTCAATTTAATGGTAACAAAAAGAGATCTAAATATAATTTGTACTCTTAGTGTAATTCTCTTGTGGAACTCCAAAGCAATAATTTCATAAAAAAATTAAAAACTGCTAAAACTTGTTTTTATTATTATATCTTTATTTGAAAACACTTGATTCTTTATCATTTTTAGAAAAAGTACTTGAGAGCCATTTTGGAATGAGCCTGTGCCACAGAGAATCCAGGTGCTGTTGTCAAAAGGAATATAAGGGACACCAGATCTACTGCTTCCATGCCACAGACTTTGTGATTTGTGAGCCATAATCATCAAAATTACAAGAAACACAGGCTTGAAATATTCCACTCTATGTGCATATATTGCATATATGCTCAGTATAAATTAAAAATATAAATCAATTAATCGCACAATAAATGAAAATTATCCACCTCATTTTAATTTATCGGCTTTATCGTTTCTTCCTGCCTTTTCTCCTTCTATTGATGACACTGGACGAAAAAAGGCTCAACTCCGGTTCTCTCCACTGATCCCTCCTTTCCTCATTTCCTTAGCGTAATGCCCAGATCACACTACACAATTTTGGAATTGTCGGTCGATCGTCGGCCCATTTTCAAAACCTGAGAGACCACACACTAGCCCACAGAAATCGTAGGTATAACGCCCAATCATGCCGTGTGGTGTCCAACAATGGGCACAAAATAACTGCTACAAGTCCAGTTAACAAATTTTAAAACCAGGCATTAATTAATGTTTTACTACTATGTGGCTAGTGTCAGCGTAAAGTCGTGACTGAATGAATATCATTATAACCTATTTACGTTATAATTGGTAACTGGTAACTTTTCAGTTGTTAACAATGAACAACTGAAAAGTTACCAGATTTAGCAACTGCAATAGCAATTTCGCTCCAACTTCTCATTTCTGTATTCTTTGCACGAAATGTTGAATAAACATTAACGTTGTTTCCACTATCATCTCCGATGTCCGCTGGACTTTGGGTTGAGCCGTGTCAGCTCCGTGCTGTCCTGTGACTACCTATCACATTCAATAAGCTGCGTTCTCGCTACCAGTTGGGGAAAATCCCACATGCTGCAGTAATAAAGTGGCTAAGACAATTCAACATGTTGAATAAGCCTGATTTAGATCTGAGTGGCCACGACGTTCTACCGACTGAACCTGATCAGTTGGAACACACCACACACTACAGGATAATCTGTTGCGATTATAACAAGTCCAATCTTAAAAAGTTGGACATTCTAAGATTGCCGTAAGGGGAAAAAAATTATGTAGTGTGAACTATTGCATCAGGTAGTTGGATATGCCCGTCTTCTCTATCTAAATCTAATGATTATTGAAGGACAATATAGTATACAAACTTCATAATCTGTATTCTTTTGTTTGAATGTAGTTTTTATTTCCACTTTGTTTTTATGTTGTTTACCAGTTCCAGTGTCAAATGTTCTTTTGAAAATAAAGTGTATTTATTTTTGCCAGTATATTTCTTGCATTGGTATGTCATTACCATTACATCACTTTAAAATGGCCTTCAAACAATATTATCGTTTATCGCAATAATTTTTGAGACAGTTAATCGCTCAGCAAAATTTGTTAGCGTGACAGGCCTAGTTGTGCTGTCTAGAACTTACCTGTCCTCTCTGTTGCGATCAGCAGCATAGAACTGCTTGCGTAACCACCTGGAAGATGAGAATGAATGGACTTAACATTTTTAATAAAAACCTAATTTGGATGATAATGACATGTTTGCTTTTGTGTACCTTTCTATTTGTAATGGTGTTGGTGATTTCAATGTATCATCCCTGAGCCACTTTAATCCCTTCACCCACATGGACATCTCCTCATCAGATGTTGCTGAGGAAAGCAGTTAGTAAGAAACAAGAGTCATAAATATGAAGGCACTACATATAAAAAGCAGTCATAATTGACAGAAAATGTCCCTTTTTCCACCAACTGAGGTTTGGTATAATGACAGATGAAGAATGTTTGTGCACATACCTGCCAAGCTGAGGGATTTAAGGCGAAACTCCGTGCCATAGAGAATAACGAAGCAGAAGTTGTCAAGCCGTACTGCTGAGTCCTCAACATAGCGTTCAAAGTCCCGGGATTTCTGACCAGGACGGATCTCTTTGATCTCTCGAATGTCAACTGTAGGACCAGACATACAGAAAACAGTGAGCAAAACAAAAAAAAGTCGCCATTTCTTTTCAGGACCATTTCCAAAGACGATGGGAAACTAGGCACAGGGCCATTCACTGGAATCCAGATACACCCAAGCTTTTATAAACTGATAAAAACACTTTTTGACGTACCATTTTCTTAATTACATGCACTTAGTACTCTACTTACTGCTGGGCTATTAAGTAAACATCCCCTACATGAACTGCGCATTCCTTCATCACATGCCCACATGATTTCTGCCACTGAACCTGTACTTTGAAGCCCAGAACACAAGACTAAGGAAAACACTATGAGCCTGTGAACTTCAAGAAGTCAGCTTCGATGACATTATAGGGTAAATATTGCATTCATCCAATATGTTTGAGAATATTGCATGAATGCATATGAATTAAAAAAAAAGTTTATATTTATTTTCTCATGGAAAGTTTATAATTTTTAATATTTCCACAAATTCCCAACCAAAATTCCCATGAAAGGTTTCTGGGAATTTTCCACCCCTTGATGTCCTTTCAGGGAATAATGCAGTGTCGCCTCTGCTAATCTGATGTAATGTACTGCCAGACAGCTGCCTGTAGGAACATCATTACACTTTAACTTTCTTAAGAAAAACTATATTCAATGTTTGGGAATATCTCCACATAGGAAAAATACAGTCAGTCACGGTGGAAAGTAAAAGGGTGAGTCCCATCCACTGGTGTTTAGCAGCCGACCGCAGGGTAGCAGCTGTTGCAAACAGTCCAACTAGTTAATCAGTTAATAGCTTTTTATGCTTGAGGTGTCCCTTAAAGAGCAAAATGTCAACAACTAGAGATGCACCAATATAATTTTTTTTTGCCTATATCAATATCCAATATTAATATTGCTGTTATGGCCAACATTTAACCATGTCTTTTATATTACATCTAAACTTCGTAAGAGTCAAAAAACGACCACACCGCTGCCATTGCTTCTCTGCTTCAGTTAAAAATCCCACAATTCTGCACTGCATCACTGTCATAATGAGCAAACAAATACCCCATAGTGACCTCACTTCCTTCTCCCTCCCAAAACAGAAACGGTAACAAGTTGTAAATAAACACTGGATATTGATTTCAGCACGGTTTTACTTATGGGACCAACATAGATATATATATATATATATATATATATATATATATATATATATATATATATATATAGACTAACATCTTGTTAATGTAGCTATT
>CAEFZY010039190.1:0-14108 GCA_903066815.1 Brachyrhaphis roseni
ATATAGATAGATAGATATATAAATATATCTATATATAGATATATAAACATAGAAAGAGAAGGCAAGAGATTAAAGACTGACTTTACCAAGCAGCAAAGTGAAGGCTGCATATGGAGAGCCCAGCTTGGAGCGTTCGACCCCAGTCCACCGGACTTCCATGGCAGCTGGCCCCAGCTCACTTTGATACTGTTTTCCAGATGTGTAGGATAAAATTTGGAGGCTGGAATCCCCCCCAAAAAGTGCTGCTATAGTCTTGAAGTCTCTTGGAAACCTTCAAATGCACTCATGTGGAAAACGCTGCTGCAGTTTAGACAGAGGGCAGCAGAGAAAGCAAAGAAATAGGTGAGGAGATGTGGAAGAAATTATAAAGATTTATCAGTGCACTGTCAAAACTTTTTCTGCATCACGTAAAAAAGCAAAAACACTAATCAATGAATTAAAACGTACTTTTTTTAAAAAAAAACTAAAAGAACATCCAGTACAGTTCTTTTTGCTTACCTGCTCCTGTGGCCCGGCGGCTGGCTTCACAGCTGAGTCAGTGTGGAACGGGACGGAAGCACAGCGGCAAACTCTCACTGCGCAGAGTCAGGGTTCACACAAGGAGAATCTGCCAGCCAGCACTTTCACTGCAGAGAAAGCCACATTGCAGTGCCAGCCAGGAGGAGAGACAACCGGCTGGGAGACGGAGAGGGAGACGAGCAGGAAGGCAAACAGCAACGCAGACACACAGAGGGAACACAGTGTTTCAGCTCCACTCAGCAGAACCCCAGCAAGCTGAATTCTTCCCAGGATTGTCCCTCCAGATGTTTCACAACTTGTCTTTCTTTTTTTTTTTTTTTTGCTTGTCATCTCTTGCTGGCTGCATGCCAGACCTCCTCACTTCTATTTCCCCCACTTGGTCACCTGCCTCCACATCCGTCTCATAGTTCATTCCTCCCTCCCCATACTGCTCCCACCCACTGCCTCCAAACCCTCCTCCCCATTGTTACGTTTGGGGGGGTGGGTGTGTGTGTGTTTGTGTGTGCAGACTCAGGCACCCTTGGCTGAGCGTTCTGAAGATCAGAGGAAAGTTCTGCAGTGCTGGCTGAGGAGGAGGGTGTGTGGTTCTGCTTCAGGGCCTGGGCTGGGACGCACCGCCATTCATAAATATGGCAGCTTTCATTCGTATTTTAGCTGGAGAGAATTACAGCAAAAGAGTAAAAACTTTGTTTTCCCCTTGCATGATACAGACTTTCTTTTGAGAACACTTTTGTTTGTCTGCAGCTTGTTACATTTTATGAAGGATAAAAAGTATTTGCTGAGTCATTGGTATCAGTTAATTATGCCAGGACAGCTCCTTTTTCAATTTGGTTAATCCACCATTCTTTCAGTTAACAAAGATTGGGGATTTAAACACTGCAGCTTTAAGTCCCCAAAGAGCTACTGTTCCTCCAGAGTGAAAGAAACTGGTTGAGGGGGTTTGTGGATGCCAAACAGGAAGAAACCACCAAGAAAATGTAGGTTAAGATGTGTCGAAGTGATTATCTTACTATTCTGTTTCTCACCAGGAAACAAGCATGAGGCGACTAGAAAGAGCAAGACTTGGCTTGCCTGACAGTGTGGCAAGAAACAGTGGATGATTTTTGCTTTCAGTTTGATAAATGAGTGTTTATTATGCATCCTTATACTCAAAGATGAGGAAAAGAAGAACCTATTTGTAGCATTTGTTCTAATAATTTTAAATGAAATTATGTAATGAAGAAGACAGTCAGCTTGGGTAATTGTCATATGCTCAGTGATTTTTATTCAGAGTAAATCTGAATTATTATTTTGAACAGATTTCTTGCTTCCAGTAAATCAGAATACATAATTTGGGGATAAGAATCATATGAACCAATGATCCTGACTACTCTACATTTCTCAGAAATCCACAATGTAAAAAACAAAAAGAAAAAAAACTTAAGGTAGGTTGTTGTGTAAGGTAAAAAGAGGTGGGGAGTAGTGCAGTTTATTAGATGTTAAGTTAACATTGAGTCAGAGACAGTTTGGCCAGGATGCAGGCTCACCACTCTGCTCTGCTAGCCCCTCCACTGGAGTATCAATGCAGCAGCAGTGGGAACTCTTCCAAAACTGCAATAAGAAAAAAAAAAAAAATGCTTTTTGCTGCAGGAAGACAGAGTGCTGCAGCAAACCCGACCAAACAGATGCAGCATCTTGGTGGGGATGTCTGTTTGCACACACACATACAAGTAGACGAGCTATATTGTGTACAGATGCTATGTTCATGTGTTCCTCATCATAATCCAATGGTGCCAGGAAGATGCATCCTCAGCTTTAAAAAGAACATAGGCACCTCTGGGATTACTGCAGCAAGATGTGTGCTGCCTGCAGCAGGAGACAAGGACACACATCTCAGGTGTTATTGTGCAGTAATGACGTCAAGTTAAAAAAAGAGAGAAAAAAAAACAACTTAGCAGCTTGAAGGGAATGATTTAAGGACTATCTTAAAACTGTTATCTTTTTTATCCCTTTTGAACTGATTACTACAAGTCACGTTAGTACATGAGAAAAAAAAAGGTAAAATACTTTTTTTTACATGCTCTCATTTACCCCCAATATTTCCACTCCAAATTATTATTTGAACAGAATTATGATTCTGTTCAAATAATAATAAAGAAGTACTTTTAGCTTTTTGATGAGCTTGTGCACTCTATGGAACTACAATAGTGCCCTTAGAAAAACAAAAAACCAGTAGCCAGATATGAAAAACTAAACAATTAGAAATTAGAAATACTAGAAAAAGATTTTTTTCCAACACCAAATTTTTTAGATTTTAGTGTATATGACTTTTTTTCTTTTTTTTTTTTTTTTTTTACAGCCCTTAGGTGATTCCATAATGTATATTGCAAGATGAGGTCATTTAGGACTGACCCCTCCATATTCTGACCGACTGTTCACAAAATGATTTTTTGTTTATTTGTCTTTGAGAGGAAGGACAAAAAACTATGCATTGTTTTAAACAGAAAAGTGAAAAATAAAACAATTTTTAAAAATTTGTATTACACACCAATTAATATGAACAACAAATGTGTTTTTTCAGATTATAGCAACAGCTTAAATGGAGCCTCTGCTGCCATAGAAAAGTTTGTTGTATTGGTAACATATGTATGACACACAGGTAGATGGCTGATCACACAGCTCCACCCAACAGGGAGTGTTACCAAACGACTGGAAAAACTGACTCTACTGCTCAAAACGGTATTTCTTTAATCAAACGCTGCTAAAGTACACAATTGACATTTCAGGACTTTAATGAAAAAAAAAAAAAACATTCACCTTATCAATAGATACAAAAATATAAAATATAACATTCCCTTATGCAACATCACTGCTCTGGCAAAAACCACAACATGTCATTCACCTGTAAAGCTAATTCAATGTAACTTTATTGAGAAATGTTTTTTTTTTTTTTTTTAAATCAACATACAAAAAAACATTTACATCACTCATCTAAGAATGAGAATCTAAGAATATTAAATGTTCGGTGTTGCAGCAGCAGAAATAGAGCAGCACTGTTAAGGATTTGCTAATATGGAGTCAAACTAAAAAGGCGATGTCCTTAAAAAATGTATAATAAAACCTAATTTATGCTGCAATACAATTTGTGTCCATGCAAAATTCTGGTACAGGACAAATTTAACCCATCTAGACAAATTAGCACATAACAATTGTATGACACTGCTCTTATAGAATAGAGAACAAACACAACATAAATGTCAAACAAGATCATTAATAAAAGAAAAAATCAAAATGTTAAACACACTTTTTTGAAATATTAGAGTATTAGTGTGCTGTATATTTGAAAAAAAGAGAAAAGATTGGAGTTCTGTTGCTCTTGAAGAAGCTTGCAATAGAATTGCACCAATCAAAGTTTTGCGTTGTCTAATTTGATCTAAAATTTTTGCTGCTTCTAATTCTTTTGAAATTTTTTCAACTGTGATGAAAGTATTTAAAATATTTTTCAAACTCAGTAGTCTGTAATTATGATCTGGGGTGTAGGATGTTTTACACCATCAACTTAAGAAGACAGCCAGCGTTTTTGAAAACAACTAAATGATTATGGAGTTGACATCCTAGTTCAGCAATTAGCATAGTCAGCATTACTAACAACAGTAAACAACAGCCAATGTGTTTAAAATTGACTTGGTAACTCTGGTATAAACTACACTTCCTCTTAAAAACCTGCCACCGTTCAGCTCAGTGAAACTGAAAATAGCCAAGATTGAGTCTTCTTCCTTCACTAACGTCCACACTGAAAAGTGTTGCTAGCGTGACCTGGTATTGCTCAGGGAGATCAAAGAGCATTCACTGTCTGAAAAGGATTTGATATTCCAGTTTCAAAGACAGTGACAAGTCAGAACCTGTCATGCTGCCGTGTTTGTTTGGTCAATGATGCTTGATTCAAAAAACGTTGGAGGAGGATGTAGTTTAAAAGAAGTAAAATTCACAGAGGCTTTATTACATCCCATATTTCTGCTTGAGGCTGGTGGCAACAGATGCTGAAGTAAAGCTGGCTCACCAGAACTAAGTGTTTCCACAGAAAAAAAGAAAGAAAAACATTTAAGAAGACAGTATCTCTGGTTCTGTTGTACGCTTTTTCAATGCTTCTTCAAAGATGACTTAAAATACCATCAGTGAATTGTGTAACACAAAAATTTCAATTTTTTCTACTAATTCTAATAGGAATTTATCTAACCATCATCATCATCATCATCATCATCATCATCATCCTCATCATCACCACCAAGATCGTCATCGTTGTCGTTGTCGTCGTCGTCGTCGTCGTCGTCGTCGTCGTCGTCGTCGTCGTCGTCATCATCATCATCATCATCATCATCATCATCATCATCATCATCATCATCATCATTCTCATCCCTAAGACCTTCTTCCTCCTCATCATCCCGCTGTTTGGGTCAGACTCCTAATCGTGTGAACTAACAGCTTCCTTCTTTGTTTTCAGAGCTGTCAGGTGAACTGCCTCTGCAGGTGAACTGGTGTAACTGCACGGCCAAACACATTCAGTTGTAGATAAAAAACAAGCAACTGGTGAGACGGGCCGATACGTGCACAGTGGATGATGCGGTAAATGGACACATGGGATATGTTCCCCCTCAGAAAGTATATCCATCACCAACGTAACAGAAAAGGAGAGATACCAAAAGTGGTTACCTTGAGGCTAGGCAAGCCCAGAGAAAGAATGCGGCCCTGGACAAAGATCACCTGTTCATTGTTCCCATGAGTGTGGATTTGGGAAATGCCTCACCTCAACTCAAAGATTGGAACGTATGGTGGAGCAAAGGTCATCAGCGCACCGGCTTCATGCAGTAATGTCCTTAGCGCAGGAGGATAAAATCGTTAGCCTCATGCGCTAAAGCTATTAGCGCAAAACAAAAGAAAAGGAATTTGCCCCAAAAACTTGATCATCTTGTAAGTGTAAAAAAATAAAAAATACCCTTGCTTCTCAGTAAGAAACAATAGCAAAGATAGTAAGCCTTAATTCACAACAGCTGGATCTCTTTTACATTTCATATTATGACACCCAGGTCAAAGGTATAAAAGTTAAAAAAAATAAAAAGACCCATTTGTATGTCAGCACTGCTGTTGTGAATAAAGGTTAAAGTGAAGATCCACCATGAGGACATGTGTCCATATTTACATCTTCCAAAGTGTTTAAGAAAAACTTTTAAATGTTTTAAATCAAAAGAAACCTTTTGTGAAATAGATAAAAATGTCAAGATTTTTCATTTAAGCAACATAATACACAGCGCATTATATCTCCAACACTACAGTGGTCTCAGGAACCTGAAGTAATATCCGAAAGCTGGCTCCAGAGGAGCAAACATGACAGACAAAAAGGCCTTTCATTCATTTCTTTCAGGAAAATGAACCCAAGCAGTCACACTGATTCCATAGCAGTCCCGAGAAAAGGAGGCTGACAAGAGCTGTGGGTCTCTAGGGCCTCACCACACAGTTGGATCTTTGCTGAATTCCTCTACGCGCATCTCAATGTCCTTCTCCTTATTACGCTTCCTGTACATCCTCACAGCAACGAAGACGCCAAGAAATACCAGGATGACGGCGCAGGAGCCTCCGACAATGGCCGCCAGGAGACTGATCTCAGAGAGAGTTACTAGAAGCAAAACCACAGAGAATCACTTATGAGGCCGTAAGTCACAGTGCCTTGCAAAAGCATTCATAGCACTTTAATAATTTGTCACATTACAACTACTAACCTAAAGGTATTTTGTTGAGATTTTTTGTCATAGGCTAAAGGAGGCCAACTTCAATCCTGGATGTTTTAGCCGTTATCCTGCTTTGACACAACTTGATTAAATGCATGATTCTTTACTAGGCAGCTGCAGAACTTCTTGTAACATTGAGCGGGGAAAATGCTCATTAACTTGTGTTGAAGCAGGGGCACAACTAGAACATACAGGAAACATGAACTAAAGGACTGGAGTTGGTCACAACTGTAGCAGAACAACACAAATCAATAAATAATTGTGAAAGAAAAGAGTCATCAAGACGCATGCATAGTACGGCCTCACCTTTGTTGACGACTCTTAGGATGGTTTCTCCAGTGCTGCCTTGGACATCTGGAGGGTTGACCACCTGACAGATGTAGGTGCCGTTAAACTCAGGGCGAACATCATTCAAGGTGATTGAGGCGTCTTTTCTCATTATGTCTCCGGACCACTGCACATGCCCTTTGAAGAGCCCTTTGTCAGGAGGATATGGATCTTCCTGATAGTGAAACATCTGACAAAGACACATAAATGGTTAAAAAAAAAAGTGCAAGAATCCAAAAAGAAAAAACTAGTAAAACTAAAAGTAAAACTATGTAATTTTGACACAGTGAACACAAATATTTAAACCCCTAAGACTTAGTGTCTTAATGACGTGGTTCCAATAACAAGTTGCCTTATAGAGAATAAAACGTTTATGAAACATTACATCAATCAAAAACAGAGGGTTTAGTTTGAACAGTGAAGAACTGGAAAGCAGAGGGTGCATATTTATTTGTTGCTGAAAAGAAGCAGCTTTCCTTGTATTTGACTAAAGAGTGCATATTTAGAAAAAGGACTAGAACTCTTCATAATGAACTAGAGGAGCACAACTATATTTAATGTAGGTTTATTCCACATATTTGTCAAAAATTAAAGAAAAAAAAGTCACATTTCCTCTCAAGGACGTGGGACCATTTCTCTTCCAAAGGCACTTTGAACTTTGCTAAACCTGAAAGTAAGCAATCATTCTGTCTTTCAGATTAAGAAACAAAACTTTTTCACTTGGTTACAAGAAATTACCTGACTAAGCACAAAAGTTGAGCCTTTAAAAACTTTTCCATGTAATGTGTAACAACATGAAACTGTGGTATTTTTCATACTGTCCTGTTCTGTATTTTACAGCCCTGACAGTTAATAAGGTCAGAATAAGGTTTACTGGTATTGATGTCAGTAAAATCTACTTTTTTTGGAAAAAAAGAGACGCTTACTACTTACACGTTCAGCTTGTTTTGAAGTGATGGACCGGAAGTCCCATGATACTAAAACTGTCTGAAGCGACACAGGTTGCGTGGAGCTGAATGTACACTTGAGCTTCACACTCGTTCCATTGACCGCTTCCACCTCGCTTGTGGTGAAAATTTCTATTCCCCAAACATGCCCTGAAAAAGACATCAAAAAGTTAGAGGATTCTGTAAATTATTCATCATAACGTTGTGGTCTGAAAGAATGAAAAAGGTTTCATATTGATGGGCATCTGTTTGCAAGTTACCATAAGTCCAATGCAGAGATAAGCACCTGTAATGACTTAGTAACAATGGTTTAGATTTCAAGCAGGGTGCCAAAGAAAATTATGCAACTAACATTTAAAGGGGAAAGAGTTAAAATAGGCAATTCCAGACTTAGGGGAGTGAAAAAAGTTCATATAAGGGATTGGGGTTTTTTTTGTCCCAGATATGCATGAAAGTCATTTAGGTACAGAAATTTGCTGATCCTGAGCCACAATTCAAAATGTTACTAAGAGGTAATTTTTCCTTTTCCATTGTTGCTACATGCTTGATTGCTATCAAAGATTCCTCCAAAAACAATGACACAATTCCAGAAAGTGTCACTATATCCTCCTCAAGGTGGAGTAAATTACGGCAATCAGTGTAATATGCTTGGTTTGGTTAGATAGAAAACTTTTAACCAATTTGTAATTTAATTGAAACTGACCACACCGTTTGATATCTAGGATAAATTTGGCATGCAGATACTTGACCTCTAGGATTGGATTGACTTTATTTTGTAAAGTGTGTTGACATAGCATGTGTTGGTTCTTTACTCTATATGAATAAGGTGAACTGAACTGAATTCAAACCAGTAGCATGTATATTCATGAAAACTCAATAGATTTGAACTGCAGTATAATAAATAACATGCTACTTTCCATTGGCGTTACATGGCCTACATTAGTATTGTTATTTTGTCTGATTTAATTCACTCACTAACACAACATATATATATGTATGTATATTTTTCTCAACAGGAGTTTCTACAAATACATGTCTAGATACATTCAACTACCCCTGAATGTTTTAGTGTGGCGCAGTTTGCTGAAGTGCTAAGCTAAAGCTACTATGTTTAATCTCAGTTTTGATATGACTTGTTGATAATTCGGCTTGTAACATATTTCAGAGCAGCTCCATGTGGGTCCGGATAAAGGCTCTAACATTTGGAATCAGATCAGGACATCCTTCCAATAAAATAAGATACTATTGTGAAGAAAATGGTAGAAGAAGTAAACAGAATTTGTTTTTCATGATGCAGAAAGTTAAAGCTGATGGGTGACATACACTTGAGATTTGTGAAAGGATCGAGACAAATGTTGAAGGAGACATGGACACTACAAAGAGACAGCAGACAGACAGTGGTCTGGCAGCAGATTAGATACGCAAAGTAACTACACTATCGTTATTGTAGGAGGCAGTTCAGAAGATACGACTTGACATTCTCAGCTTGATACGACATAAGCTGAGAATGTATGAAAAATTCTAATTTAAAAAAAATACCACCATGAGGTATCACCATTTTTTAAAATGCCATTTTTTTTTTACTTTGCAGATTGAATTAAAAACAAACAAACTTATACAACAAATTCTAAGAATAATGTTGAAATAGCAGCAGCTTAAAGTTGATAAGAAGGGCCCTAATCTATAGGGACATAAAATTTTAACTTTTACACAATACAATAGCCTGGTTGTTTCCTGGGACAAAATACTACCTGAAGCAATTATTTGCTTGATATTCACAACGTTGAAAACATTTTTATGTTTGATTAAACCAAGAAAACAAAAGCTAGAGATTAAACTTTACCGTTACGCATCACTTTCCAATCTTTTTGACAAAATCATCTATTGAGACAAATCTCATTGCACTTAAACCCACATGCTTAAGATGTGACAGGATTTTCCTGACAATCCAGCTAAACACAGACGCCCCTTCTGTCTGAATAACCTGATTTTCCACTTTTAGGTTTCTTTCTTCTTTTTGTTTGAAAAAGGGTTACTTATTACAGTGACACATGGCAAGAGTGTAACTACTTCACACAGCCTGCTGAAATGTAATATCAAAGCTGAATCTCGACACAGCATCAATACTGAGGTTTTAGTCAGCTAAATAGCCCTCAGATGTTCAAATAAATGACATTTTTATTTAATGAATCAAAATTAAAACATTCCAGCATAATGCCCATTGTTACATTAACCAGCAGCAGGTTCTCTGATGTGCATTTGACTGTAATTTAAAGCATAATGATTAGAGCCCTGCTTCGATGCATAAATAGGGATAATGTTGTAATTCTTTAATTTTCTGTTCGATTAAAAATTGCTTATTCTGCTCTATATTTTTCCTCTTTCATAGGTTTTGTCTATAAAAAAGTGTAAAAAATTAATTGAAAAGAAGGTGAAAAGCAGAAATCTGTATTTACTAAGATCCTGATCGGTGCGTCTCTAATGTACAGCAGTTTGGACAAATGTTGTAGCACAAATGTCTCTTCTATTTACTGCTGTTTAACAGCTTTTGTTAGATGAAGACCTTTATATATTTTTTAATGAAATGGCAAGCTATTTGTGAGGATGCTTTACCAGATGGAACTTTTCCATAACCACAAAGACAACAATTTACAGAACATTTATAAATTCTATCTTTTTATCCACTTTATGCGTTTCATTTTTTATTATGAATATCACAAAACTATTATTCCTTGGTTCTATTTTATGGCAATTCTGGTAATTTCAATTCTTGTGGTGTAGCAGCAGAGATTTGTTACAAAACAAACACTGTGTTAGTCTCACAAAAAAAGCAACTACATTGAATAAATGTATAACATCTTGCTTAGCAAAGCAGCAATAAATGAATTTGACGAATAAGCAGAATCAGAAATAGAAATGAAAATTATAAAAGCATTCACCGAAGTCAGTAAAACATTTGAATGAAACAAAGTGACCTCTGCGTCCAAGATTTTAAAGTGCTATAACGCTGACAAGCGAGTGCAGTAGATTTTTAGATTCTTAAAACTACAGACTTCAAACACTACAGCAGGTCTTACTACTGAGTTAGAGATATAGCTTTTCAGAAAATAAATTCAATCATAAAGAAAACAAAACACTAAATTTATCTAGTCGGCTGCAGAAACTCATTCCTGCAGAGATTTGTCTGCAAGTTCCAATCATACGACCTGACAAAGAACAGATAACCAAAGGCTTCTTTTTTTCTTTTTTTTTAAAAGAAGGATAGCTTTTAAAGGCTAAATCTACCCACACACAGGTTTCTCTAAAGATTCATTAAGAGGATAGTCTCCTTCTAATTAAAATCACACTCAGATGCAAGTTTTCACATGAGTGAAAAATCTACAGCTAAGTTATGAACCAGCAAAACTTTTAAGATAAAAAAAAGTTTCTTCAACCTGATTAGTTTTTTTTATGCCAGTGATGGAGGTTTTCATGGCTCAACCAAAAAATGCAGCAACAGTGAGGATTTCTGACCAATACACCCACTGAAAACAAATGCAAGCATATTGTACAATATTAGTTATTACAGGTTTAATACCCACTTATACACCAAGCTGAGGTCAACATTAGAGAACTGTGTTAAGTCACTAAACAAAGTTTTGGTTATCTGTGGATTCCAGAAGCAGCTGGCTCGATAAAAACAAGGACAACGCTAGCTGTGCGATTAAAACGTTCAGGTTCATGAAGGTTGCAATGTTCTAATCCACACTGAACAAGTATTACTTGTTTGGAGTGGCTGCCTCTACGCTTTGCAAAACCCCCCAAAACATAGCAGTGTTATCTACACTTGTAAATCTTCATTTAAACAGACCAAAGTGGAAACATTTAGCTCTAAAACTCACACCCAGCATAGTGGTGAAGAGACGATGTTTGTTCTCGTTATTTCAACCACAGGGGACCTTGCGGTCACTGACGGAGAAGATAAGGTATTCTAGACTCAAATGTGAAGTGTGATATCTAACACAAGCAATGGTGAGTCACCTTTATAAAGGGTTTAAAAGAACGGGTAAAATTTCCAGTGCTGCCGTTTCTCATCTTAATAAAATACAAGACTTTCCAGTGTTTGAAGCTTTCCTTTGCTTGGAGCATAAAGAAGTGCCTTCTGGCTCCTGCTGCTGAGCATTGCCAAACAGCTGGCTGAGAGAGGGACATACTTTTCAGTTACTTGCACCAAAGATCTATTGCCCCCAACTGGGTCAGGTAATAAAACAAAGATAAAGTGAATATGCAACTGGTTGTGAACCTAAAGAAGACCTCACACTTACAGTTTATCTTATTTAATATTTGATTGTATTTTGCCCTGGCAGGTTAAACAATAAAATAAAATAAAAAGAATGCCGCACTAACAGCATGACTTTATGCACGTATCTCTTTAAATTATGCCATAGCACTGGCTTTAAGACAAGAAAGTCTTATCAACATTTTATGACATGTTTGTATACAGAAACTCTCCCTATTTACTGAATATAAGATTACATGGAGGAAAAAGTTTGCGACGCTCAAAATTACTCTGAATTAGTTGAAATTTGAACATTACACAAGTAAATATGATCTTTTATAAAATGTTTAAACGCGTTTTCCACAGTTTTTGAAAGCATTTTGAAACCCGGTGTAATAAATAAATACAAATGCATTTTCAATGGGAGTCAATGGTATAAATACATTCTGAAGTCACATTCAATGCTCTATTCAGTTAAAAAAAAAAAAAATCATGCCAGTTGCACAAACACAGACGCATTTATGCCAATAAACAAATTTAACAAATACAAACAGGCCCAGAGGAGGAGCTGGTCTAAAGGTTAGCGATTCAAATGATAATGAAAGGTCGGTACAGATTTCCAGACAGCCTTTTCCCCTTTAAAAATTACAACTTAAATGTATGAAACTCGTAAACACTCTTATTAATAATTGGGTATCCAGTTATTGAAGCACATGGGAACATAAAGCGAGCTTTCCTTTGACGTGGGGAAAACAAACACAGCGAACAATGTCCAGGAAGTTGTTCAAACTCACCTGGCATCACGAATCCTCCCAGGAAAACAAGAAACCATAACCGATCCATGAGGTAAAGTATGTGTATTCCCTCAGATCCTGCTGTGATATTTCTTTAGCGGATGTATAGTGAAGGAAGACATGTATTCTAACGACCTCTCTCCACAGACTATATCTCTGTTAACTCAAACCACAAGGGAAACAAGAGATTCATGCGCACAAAGAGCACACACCTGAGGGGCGTAACCTGTTGCGTAAGCACGCCTACACAAACTGCCACCTTTAGAAACAGCCTAAGTCTAATAAACATTTGACTTGCGGCAAACTGAGAAAGAAAAAAGAAACTCAAATAATTTATTTCATTAGGGAACGGCAGTGTATGCCATCTAGTGGTCACTAGTGATACCAAAATAAACTTTAAAGCCAAGCCAGGAGTAAACAGAGGGACTGGGTTGTGTTGAGGTTATTATTCAAGCAGTGTATTAACCATTAATAAGATGTTTGTTTAAAGTTAAATGTTTTGTTTGAGGAAAATGTGGAAATATGATGCTAATCCAGATGTGTCTAATGATTCATCAGGTATTTTAGCTCTGCTATCCCTTCGACAATATTCAGTTGCAGGTTTTTATATAATGTCAAGGTAAAACCACAAACCTCTCTGATTCATCCTTTCCAGAACTTGGCACGTCCAAGTTTAGGATTTAGTAAAGGATGCTCTTTCCCTTTTATGTAACATCCAAAGCTTATTGCATTGTTTTATAACCCAATCCTGCTTGAAGCTTCTCCACTATTTTGACCCAGAACTGCTTGTTTTGCTGTTTGGTCTGCATGATGCGGTTTGCTTACTAATAACTCTAACAAACAGGTCTTCACACAACAGCTGCATTCATAATTAGGAAAGGGATTATTTATTAATCAGACAACAGTCTATATGAGCATCCTGCGGCAGCGGATGTTATTATCTCAGAAGAATAGAAACTCCTTCCAGTGATCTGTGGGTGGTAAGCTGCCTACACCACACTATGGTTGTTTAAGTCCCAGCAGTGCCACTTTGTGGACTTAATGAAGAACTGCTGCCACTGAATTGGATATACATTGATTTCTCCTGGATACATTCTGGTGAGGGGTCACACATTGATGCTGATGGTTTTCTTGAGCTTAATGTCATATACTGATGAGAAAAATAATCCTTTGGGATTTTCTGATGGAGAGGAGAAATTTGGGAATTTAAAGGAACATCTTTTTTTTTTAAATCTATTTTTTAAACATCATATCAAACATGAGCTCTGCATCATTAAATGTGTTTGCCTTGCTGATTCAGTTCCTCCCCCCAAAAATTATTTGTTACTTTATTGTTTTTTTGCTACATTAATGCAACTGATATTGTTTTATACATATACAGTATATTATGGTCAAATATACTGATACACAAGTATTTTAATAATGATCATTGGAATGATTTAACTTGTGTGTGTAGCTGTTTATATTAAGTCTTATATATATATATATATATATATATATA
>CAEFZY010039198.1:0-13152 GCA_903066815.1 Brachyrhaphis roseni
GTGCACACATCATGCAGCTTATTCTCATTCGGCTCTGCACTCAGTATGTCCTTTACTTCTCATTGTCCTGACAAGTGAGGGGAGCAGGAAGTGTCCACCCTGATTGAAAGCTGAAAATTAAATGTTGCACACAGTCCTTTCTTTAATGAATGCAATGTAACTTTAATCTGGTGGCGATTCAGCTGTGTTTTAGCTACACTGTGTCACATGCATCTTGTGTCTCTTCTTGTGTTAATTTCATTTTTCAAAGAAGGTGAAGCCTCTCAGACAGCTGCAGGTCCAGCAGCTCTAATCAGTACCAAATCTTTTGGCCTTCCAACTCTGGAATAGGAGCATACATGATACAAACGATGCAAAGGGGTGAAGGGGAATAGCCAACTCTAATGCTGATTGAAGACTCCACGGGCATGGAGGAATTAATGAGGCATGGGGACACAGGCTGTGCCAGCCAATCATGGCCTGTTAAGAGCCCCTCAGCCGCCGACAAACTGTGACAAACTGCAAGCCATCAATCACACAAAAGACACGTCTTCTGTCATTTGCACACTTACTGTCACATTCAGCCTCGTGCGTGACTCACTAGAGTCACCTCGCTGAGTCGATTGTTGTTTTATCAGCCTCACACTGCTGTGGCTGCAAGGAAGACCTAGGACATTTCACCAAGGGGAGAAATGAGAATAGCTCTTACATTTATGGTGAAACTACAGCAGTCTGAAAGTCAGTTTTTAGGTTTTGCACGTGCAGCGATGCATCATTTTCCAACGGTTCATGGCAGCAGGGTGAAGGTCAAGAAACTGGTGCCAAAAAACCAACAGGGTATGAATCCAACCGCTGGAACTTGGAGGATTTGGTGCCAAAAAGGGTAAAACCAAGACATAACGAATGAAAGGCTAAGTAGAATATTCTGAAAGAGCAGTATGGCAGAAATGCCTCCTTTCATCCGTCTTTGAAAGACCGCTGCCATTCACAGTTGGGGGAATTTAGAAAGCAGTGCACTCTCTTCAAGTTTTCCTGTCATTTGTGTTGCCTACATTTGATTTGTTTTTCCCCTGCAGCAGGTTTGCAACTCTAATTAAGCTCTTTTCAGCCAACTAATTGGTCAAATATAAAAAAAAGTTTGACATTTTAATATCGTAATTAAGAAAAGATTCAAGGTTCTCAGAAAGAGACATTTCTCACAACTTTTAGAACAACATCCAGCTAAAATGGCATGCTGATCACACGCCAGAAAATAAGCTAAATATAACCAATCATGTGTGGTTGCTAGGGAAAATTGATAAGCTTTTGGCCAATCAGCATCACTGAATTTGATGTCTTTGGGGAACTCAAAATTTGATGAATTATGCAAAAAAGTTTTGCTTCATCGCTTCATGAAGTTGGAGCTGAAGCTTATTAATCTGACTTCTCCACTTGCACCACACCAGAGGATTTTCCAGATGTCCAGTAAATTACACCCTCCACTCCTCTCTATGTTTTATTAGTTTTTGCTACCATATTGCTCTGCTCTTTTTTGTTGTCTACTTTTTCTGTTCCTCAGGTGCTATCATTTGCCGATAATCAGTCCTGACTGTTGAAGTGGTTTATTTGATGCTTATGTTGCTCTGGTTAGCACAATGCTAAAGCTGCTCTGGATAAAGGTTGCTAAAATGTTTTTTTTTTTATTATTATTATTAATGGTGATGCTCATGTTGCCTTTTATGACAAACATCCTGGTTGATATAATGGTGTTTTGTTTTGTGGTGATGTACAAGAGGAGTTGAAGTCCTGTTTCCTGACTCAGATCTATGAACATTCATGTCTGTAATATTTCACTGAGAGCCTGATTGTCAGATAAATCCCGGAGGATCGCTTGGTGTTTTTGTTCCTCAGAACCTGGTTAAGTTTTTTTGTATTTCTGGGTTAATTTTTTGTTTGTAGCAGTGAACATTTTATCCTATACCAATGTGATTTAGTTCTTTTAGGAAGGAAGGCCTCTGCTGCTCGGTGTTATTAGTCAATTCTCTTCAGTTTTAGTAGAATTTAGCTTGTTGTTCAGAGTTAAACCCGTATGCATTAGTTTAGTTTGTCACAGTTTCGATTCTGATTCGGTTTTAGCCGTTGGCACTTAATTAATGATTAAAAACGGTATATTTCGCAAGTTACTCAACAAAACTTTTACTTTTAGCTAGTTTAAGCCTTTGTGTTACTTTGCTGTATGAAGAATGTTATATTACTGTAGAAATGTCATCATTTTTGTACCGTTTATTTGAAACCTTATAGCGGACTAGGAAAGTCCAGTATAAGGGGCTAATGTGCCCATAATTTGTTTTTTTCTCACCAGCCGCCACTGATCTTCAGTAGACCACAACACAACAGAAACTACGCTCAACCACCTCCTGCCCTTCCCCTGTCTTTGACCTCATTGCACAGATCCTTGGACGCTTTGGCGAGGTCGGTTCCGGGAAACGATATTAATAGCGTCGAACTCATGAATCTTTCAGACTGAATCACATGAGCCGATATGAGATGAGACCGTCTCAGAGGATGAATTAGTTAATGCGGAAACGCAGCAGGGGAGATTTCTCATAACCTCCTAGAACATGAGTTATGCATCAGCTCCATATACGGTCTCTGGTACATATTGATTTTTTTGTATGATAGCCCAAAACAGGTGCCAAGTGTCAGAGGTCAGATCCACGAGAGACAGCAGAATATATTTTTTGCTGCACTGCCGTGAGTATATTTAGCAATTGGAATGTGTAGGTGAGTGAGTCGAGGGGCTTGGATAAGTTCACTTTTATGCATAAGTACAGCGATGAATAATTGTGTTGGCCTTTCATAGGAAAATAGTGTGCATGGAGGAAAAAAAAAACAGGGAATGGAGCCAGAAAAAGAGAAGTGTTGAGGGGGAGAGGTTAGAGGTTGGCAGAGAGGCAAGAAATGTGGCAGAAAATGAAATGTGTTACTTTGGAGACGTGCTGAGGTGGCTCCATGCTTGTATTCAGCTCGATGACTGCTGTGCTGAGCAGTTTCAATATTTACCATAGCTGATGCCAAATAGCACTGGAATGTACTGGAACAGTCACAGAAAGAAGGGACGGCAAAGATGTTTACAAAACTTTAGGTCTTTGGACTAAAATGTCCCACTGAATCAATGTACTCCAATCAAAGTCGTTTTTTTCCCCCACTTTGGGCAACGAATGATGACTTTGCCTTGTAAGGCTTTCTGCTCGTTTTTAACAAGAGTACCAATTAAAATGGATGGTGCTGTAGATGGAATAAAAAATGAAATGAGTAGAGAAAAAAATAACATTGGGGTGAAATAAAGTGGCAACTCAGGTGGAAATATGAAAATTGGACGTGAGAAATCAATTGAGGAACAGAAAATTGACAATTGATAAAATAAAGATATAGGACCGGCAGGGGAAAGATAAGTGGGAGATGTAAATCAGATCTGATCAGCATGATTGGAAAAGAGGCAAGAAAATGTGCAAAGTTGCGGGTTAAGAAAAAAAAAAATAAAAAATTGCAAGTTTTGTGCCAAAGAAAAACCAACCCCTGAGGACATGCATGCAGATTGTTGTTGGATACGTTTTTGTGAAATTTTCTTAGCTCAAATTGACATCAAAATTAATATCTCTTTAAAAAAGTTTAAATTAAAAGAATTGATTTTTTTTATCCTTTAAATTGTCTGTTAAATGTTAACTATTAAAATAAAACTAAATGTTGTTCTGCAGTAGATAAACAGAATCCTGCCCGAACGCACTATTGCTTACTGATTATAGCCGTCCACCTTGTGCAAAAGGATGTCTCTACTTCAATTATATAATTGCAACTGATGATAAAATTCTTCATTTGTTTGTGAATGCAGAGAATATAGTATTCTTCACAGCTCCTCACCCAGAGTGTTTAATTCAGTTTCAGAAGACTTAAATCTTTGCAAAAATGAAGTTATCAATGTCTAATTCAGAAAAACAATGGAAATGAAGTTGAAACTTATTTTACCCACATTATCTTTTTTTAAAATCTGCACAGTTGCCTCCATTTCTTTTTATTAAATCAATGTTCAAATGAGGAAAAAAAAAAAAAAAAAATCAGGGTGCGATTCCACACATGAGAAAGCTCCATGTGGAGGAAACAGGAGATGAATAATGGAAAGCAGGAACAGAGTTACCAAAGTAATTTTCCCTGTGTAGCAGGATCAATTACCATCTTGACCTCACTTCACAGACTGAGTTTAAACCCAAAACAAACACTTTATCTGAAAGCAATTTATTTTGATTCTGTTGTTGGAAACCCTGAAGAAAAAAAAACAAAAAACAGCAGTGATTACCTGTTTTTAGTATTATTAATGTTGTTGTTCACCCAGCGGAATATAAATGGGTGACGGCGTGAATTTATTCACCCTCCAGCCAGCTCTCTGTCTCTCGCTTAACTTGTGGACAGATGGGCTGATTGAGGTCTTCCAGCTGCTGACCATAAATAATTTGCCCAACTCGTGTTCCATTTAAAATCAAAGCGATTTCCTGACCCACAAAGAGAGACAGATGAGACAGGTTAATATGTTTTTTTACCACAGAAATCCAAGTTTGAACAGAGCAGGATCGGGCGCTTCTGACCAAGCAAAACCCAAACCCTTAGAAATCCTATCAATTTCTAGGTTCTTGAATCTGAGATGTTTTTAAGGTCTTGGAACTTCATTCTTTACTTTTTTATTTTTTGTAGTGTCCATAATTTTTGGCCTATTTGAGTTATCTTTAATGTTTTAAAGGATCAAATCTTTAAAGAATCAAAAGACACAAATTCTGCTAAAATCAATCTGGAAGAGTGAATTAGAACATGAATGTTGGGCTATTAACTCGCCTGTTTCCAGAGGAAGGGCTTAACATGACTACATGCTCAGGGTGCCATTTTGTCAGGGGGTGGCAGAAATATCCAAACAAACAAATAAAACGAAAACAGTTACTTCCTAGTTTGGCATCCCAAAAATATATTCTATTTCTTGTTTCCATGTCCATTCAATGTGGAGTTGACTCAATGTTAGAACTTCAAACCTAGTGTTGTTTGACTCTGAACAGAGATAAATTTAAAACAAATGTTGTGATCACTGAAGCCCTTATTAATGTTTTAGCCTGGAAAAAATGTGATTTCCAGGCTTTTGTACCACCTTAGATTGAGAGAAGAATGAGAAATGCAAGAAAGCAGGAAAGACTTTGAATAAAATACTAGACATGGATCACTAAGTAGTGACATATTGACTGTACTTTGGATGTAGGTGTTTGGGCACCTAAATACTGGCTATCGCTGCAGATTTTTTTAGAGCAAAAATCAAGATTTCACCGCTAAAGAAACAAATGAAAACCTGTGAAAAGCGGTGTGCACCTTTCCTACACATCATGACCATCTTTGTTTCTGTTTACTCACTTTCTATTAATAGAAGCAAATATAATTGAAATGTATGTACACCTTTCAAGTCTAGAGTCATATTCAATACATTTGGAAATGGGTTCCAAAGAGGTTGTTTTGTCAGATTAAAAGTACCTTTAGAAAACAAACTTTAAGCTGCTATTTAACATATTTTTCATCAAACCCACATTTCTGCATTATTTATTTTTAATATTCAAAACTTAAATGTCATGTTGTCATTAACTGTTAGCAAGAAATAATCACCATTAACAGAAATAAAAGCTTTATTACATCAGACAATGATTTATTTGAGACCCGAGTTACTGAAACACATTAACTTTTCATTAATATTCTAATTTATTGAATAGGACTGTATATTATTTTAAGTGTTTGTGTCAGAATGAATTAATCTGCTGTCAAGATATGAAAGGATAAACTGCATAGAAAACTGCCTTTAGTGACAAACTGATAACTGTAAACAACATTGCAATATAAACATAAAAGCATGAATTTAAGTTGCAATTAGTTGCTGAGAAAATCCATGACTGGACTTTAGTTTAGATTCTCCTTGGTCAGTCTGCTTTTATAATTCCACATTTGCTGGAGAATCTTTTTAAAGCTAAAGAATCTTTATTTTCACATAATAGTAAGCATGGCTCATTACCATATTACTTTTAAACTTTTTAAAGATTATGCAGAAACTGTTTGTGAATGAAACATTTAGAATATTCATAAACAAAAGCAAAACATGCAGAAAGATCCAGTATAATGCACTTGTTTGTATTTCCTTTTTGAAAAATGAAAGACGGAAAAAATGCACCATCACATTCTGTTGGTGTGGCATGATAAATGATGGGCAATAACTCCTTTAGTATAAAACTTTAGGTTGTTTTTGTCAGATGTCATGAAAAAAAAGACAATTTTATTAAATTATTATTATTATTTTTTTTTTTTAACCTTTTTTCTTAGTCATTTGGATAAAATCTGCTGTCTGCATGTCATGCAATGCTAAACAAATATTCATGCTAGAAGAACAATAGAATGTATTATTGTCACAATAACACAGAGCCATCAAGCTGTCAAGCTGTGACTTGACTCACTAATCATTTATATTCAGCTGCAGGATCTGCAGTTTATCATCAGTGGGATTCCAAAAAAAAGCAGAGCTTTAGATTAATATTGCTTGTGTCCTGACTGACAGCCACTGGTGGTTTAAGTAAAAGAAAGGGATTTATCAGACAGAAAAATTGTGTATACTGCACTTCATGAATTATAACCACATAGTAGGCCATAATCCATTTATCTTCATTAAATCTTTTTATCTTTCAGCACAGAATTAGGACCACCTGAAGGTCTACTGCTTCTTAAAGACAAGTTCAAGTGTCACTGGATTGCAGAAAATTTAGAAAACCTTATTTCAGTGTGAAAGCAATTATGACCATTCAGCACTCTAAATAGGTACATGTTTTTTCTGCTGCTTCCTTGACCATCTTGTTACTTTCTGTTACTCTGTAATTGCCATGAGAATCACATTTGTGGCTTCGAATAAACTATTTACAGGGAAACCTGCAATTCCCTATAAATACAGGTTTCTTTTCCTCCAAAACTTGTTTCAGCCTCTGTGTAAGAGGAAGCATAGCATTTTAATCCACCTGTCAGAGAATGCATGCAAGCTAGTTATTCGTATAAATACAGAGCACAGTGAAACTTGAAATTTTATCATTTTCTTTAGCTTGTTGTACTTTTCTAAAGGACCTTTGCAATTACACTCAGAAGGAATTATAAGCAAAAATCTGAAATCTGTCTTTTTCTATGAGATAATTTTCTGTGTTGTACCACAATTATCTTAAGTTGTGCTACTCTTACTGCTGAAAATGATACCCAGGCTTTATACTTGACAATCTACTAAATAAATTTAGCTTTTGAGTTGCAGCCTGAAGAACTGGTATCTACAACTTGGTTTCTAAGTAACCTGCCTGTTTATGCAATTTGGAGGTGTGCGTGTTTCCCCAGGTGGGAAAACTGTCGACAAGACCACAATGGGGGGATTTTGTTGTGAGGAATTTCTTGAGATCCTTTTTATAGCAGCCAGAGAGTGGCAGAACCACAAAGCTGTGCCACGGTGATGTTACTGTACCTTTTATATCAATGTACAATCTTTGTCCAGGGTTTTGGGGCAAAATCTGGGGAACAAAACGCCCCTTAAGGGGGGTTTTAAGTGCAATATTAGCTTAAGATATATTTTCTTTTATCTACAACAGATGTTATAGTGAATCCTGTATTGATTTGAATACATTTTGGGTTGGGAGACCCTGAGCACTACAATGAGAACTGCCATGCTCAGGGTAGTGTTTTGTTGCACTGGCAAAAACAAACTGAACCATTTTCTGATTGAGTAAATTAACCATTTTGGCCATAAAAACCATCAACTGCACAGCTCTTAAACTGATTAATCAGCATGAACACACTTTAAAAATATTTGACAAGTGTAGTTAAACTCTCCTGAGAGAAATATGCGCAGGGAGAAGATGTAAGTAATCCATTAATAGAAAATAATAGTATTAGTGGACTTTCACAAATCTTTACCCTGATATAAATGTCAGCATTTACTTCAGGTTCCTATGGAAAACTGCTGCAATTCTTTTAAGCCTAATAAAATACAAGCCTGTGTGTGTAGGTAAAACATGCTTTTAACTTTAAAAATGATCAATCCTGTGGTTGATTGATCCCTAAGTGAATAATGAGGGTTTTTTTTTTTGTTAGGCCTTAAAGGTTACTGATAATGAGCCAAAGGAAAATATACCCTTCTTGACCTTATTCATCTAGCCTTTGACCTTTTTTGAGTAGTGACTACCAAAGCCACAGCTCACACTATTGTGTCTGTGTGGATCAATAAGGTTTACAGAGCTCCAACATAAAGGCATTTAGGAATAAGCAGTAGAATAATCTTGAACTCTTAACTCTTAGGGCTTAATTTAAGAAATGTAAGGGGATAAACTTACATTTCTTAAATGTAAGTTTACATTTAAACTTACATTTAAGGGCAAAAACATTAAACTGGAGTTTCTTCAATATCCATATCTAGCATAGTGTGGTTCCTGTAAGTAATCCATAGTTTTTAAGCAGTTCAACCCACAGTTATTTCCCCAGGAGCCACAATCGATGTGCCAGATTGAGTGCTGTTTGCAACAACTTTGCATCAATAAAAGCTGGAACAAGGTTGTGCATCAACATCAAGATCCTCTGTGGAATGTTAAACCTGGAAACCCTATACATTTACTGCAAATAATTGTTTGCTTTAGCAATTACTTAAAAATTACTGAAACAAAGGAACAAAACAAAGGTCTGCGTACCTCTGGAAAAACAAGTCTGAGAAAAACACAGCATCTTGCAAAGACAAAAAAGAATGGATGTGAAACATTTTCCCTGAAGAAATTAATGCTTCACACTCTCATTTTAAAACCCCTGGTTTGGAAAAAATCTCACAAAAGTCATTAAGAGCATGAACGATATGCAGACTTGACACACCAAATGGATTTAATGATTGCTCCGGGCTGAAATGCTTTTAGTTGCTGGTGAGACTGCTGACCTGTCCAGGGTGTTCTGACCTCTTGCCCATTGATTACTTGAGATAGGTACCAGCCCCCCAGCAAACCCGAGTGAGAGGATACAACAGACAGACAGACACAGGGTAATGGACTGATCCATGAACAGTTGAGGTAATCAAAAGTAACACTGACACAAACAAAACTCTACAGCAGTACAGAAAATGAAGAGTTAAAATAAAGAAGAAAACTATTGCAAAGGTCATGAGGGTGAACTCCTCTATCCAGGTCACGGGTCACTCTCAGCCTTAAGCAACGAGTTCAAGAGTCTAATTTATAAGCAGCAGGAAGGAGCAGGACATAGATGGATGGGGGCCTCATCTACAATGATGGAGTAAATGCTGCAATTTCTTGTGCTTAGGAAAGAGCTGAACCAAAAAGCTATCAATTTACTGATCTCAAACGCCTTGACTCTGACCTATGGCTACGAGACACGACTAAACAATGGGTGAAATTAAATTCCTCCATTGAGTGGCTGAGATAAGGTAAAGTAGCACTGGTGAATTTTTAAGGAAAATGGCTTCTTCTGCTGTTTGGTAGAAGTCAGCTAAGGTGGTTTAGGTTGCTCATCAAGATGCATTTTGGGTGTTTCTGAAGTTTGGCAAGTACCAAAAAAGAGGAAATCCCAGGGAACGCACTGGAGAAACTGTAGTTCTTTTCTGACATATTATTTTAAAAAAGCTTTTACTGCCATATACTTTACTCCTCTTTATATCCAAGCCTCTCAGAATTCTGTTCTCTGACTTTTTCTGAATTGTGTGTGATGAATAAAATAACCTCAAGTCAAGCTCCCATGTATGAAGAATCTGGCGTCATATAATATCTGACTAATACTGTAAATAATTGCTGACTACTGTTGACATGAAGGCTAGAAAATAAATGTTTATGACAATAGCGATGAGTTGCAAGGTTGAGCTGCCGCTCCGCCCGCCCGCTGCTGATGATCAGAGGATCCAGTGGCAAAGTTTTGCTTCTGTCAGTCAGTCCCAGATGTGGTTACAATGTAGCTTACCTAAATTAGTGTTTGAATGTGTATATGAGTGGGTGAACCACAGACAGTACAACACACTCTGGAGTCATTTGGAGGCCATTCATCACGTTTTCAATGTGCTATGCATATACTTTGGCAGGTCAAAGCTGTTAGTTGGAAATCAGCGACAACGCATTGCGACGTATAAAAGATATTACACTTCGTCCAAATACTATAATGAACTGACTTGTTTAAGAGGCAGCTTAATTTCAGCTGAGATGCTGTTGGTGATTTTTCCAAATCCACTTTCACAGATTTTCTTATTCTTTCTTTTGTTGTTTTCTGTCTTGTCATTGCAGCAGTTTGTGCTGCCTGCTGCCACTGCACTTTAATCAGCTACTCCACCCCTCGCTGAGCTCACAGCTCCTCTGTGGACAGTCTGTCCTTGCATGCCTCTGTCACACACACAAACACCCGCGCACACACGGACAGAAAGGCTCATACACTTAAATCACTGCACCATCATTTTCTGTCAGCCACACTCTCCCATCTCACAGTTGAGTGGAAAGATGAGCTGCCTACTTCTCACGGGGCAGAAGGTGAAAACACACACATTCGTGCGGAAATAATCGCACACACAGTTGAGCATCTACACTACCAAAAGTCTCTGTCACACACGACTGACTTCCAGCATATGGATATTCCCTTTTCACTTTCAATCAGGGAGCCTGGCCCAAAACCCCTGGACCTGCCAGCGTACCAGTCGCCTCTCTGAGATTGGATCCAAAGTTCCAGACACAGACTGGAAACAAAGCCTGCAGAGAGAAGCTGGCATTTTTCCTCATGAATCCCATGCACAGCGGAGTACAGATGTTAGCCTCAGCATATGGCGGCCATTATTTCCCCTTATGCCACACTGATGCAGCATGCATATGCTGACCTGTACGAGGTGTCTGCACTCTGGCTTAACCTGGCCGAGACTTACCGATCTCGCAGTTCTCTCCAGAGTAGCCCTGAGGACAGTAGCAGCTGTAGCTGTCGCCTTCCTCCAGGCAGCTCCCACCATGGAGACAGGGGCTGGTCTGACACAGGTTACTCTCCTCTGGACAAAAAGATGGGCAGAAGGAAGGTTAACTTCAAGTTATTTTTTTTTAAAAGAAAAAGAATTACAAATGTTCCTTAATTAGTTAGAACATGAGCAGCAGCAAGTCATTGTCTGACAGACGGCCCACGCTGTCTAATAGAGATGGAGCAGCACAGTGGGCTGACAGACCGTTGATTTGTCCTTGCCTCTCTTTCTTTCCAAAAGGTGATAGATCATGTCTGTTTGAAAGAGTTCCCCCTCTTTCCTGTTGTTCTATTTCCAGTGAGTTCATGTCCAAATTAATTAGTTGCTCATAAGTGGCGCAGAAATCCATTTATATTCTATATTGCTGTTGTGCACCAAGTGCAATACCCTCATTTTAGGTGGCTGGCGATTGCTCTGTGTTCTCTTCATGGGAAATGCTTTGGCGGATAAATGCTGGAAATTGAGGGGATTAAGTTATAATCACGGCTCTTAAATTTTAGAAGAGGACTGACGAAAGAGAGAAGGAGACTACGACAAGGACAGTTAGAGCAAAGAGTGATTATCACAGAGTTTCCTACTATTATGTGCAAAAAGAGAGACTGTTAGGCACTAGGTAGATTAAGTGTCTTTTTAATTTCTAGTCCTGATAGGATTGTACGGCCCTGACACAATCTGTCAAGCCATCTAATATATGGAGTTCTTTCTCCATAATAACACCCAGACTCACTTAATGATGCATGAGCATGGGGGATGCTGAGCGGAGCACAGGGTGCAATTCACATGGAAGCATGGAAATGCCCTCAGTTAGGTGTGAGTTTGTTTATTCATGCAGACCTGTGCAAAGATAAGCGAGTGTATATCAAGATACGTACATGTCTAACCATAACTAAGGGATTATATGTAGCAGACAAATACAACACATATGTTGTATTCACATACATTTTCACATTTTGCTACACTACAACCACAAACTTTTCTGTATTTTCTTTTGATTTTGTGCGAGGGAAATGATGCATGCAGCTTCACACAGTGGCAAGTCTTCTGTGGCCAACAAAGCAATCTAGAGACAGGTTTTCTTCATTGCAAAACAAATCAAAATTCAGTGGTATTGAAAAGTTTCAGTGAACAGCTATTAAAATCTTTAGATTCTGAAGAAGGTTTAGGTTTGGACTTTGACCGCGACATTCTAACAGTACTGTGATTTAATCTAACCAGCTATGGCAGCTCTGGTTTCATGTTTAAAGTTCTTCTCCTGCTGGAAGGTGAACCTTCACCCTAATGTTAAACTATTTGCAGTCTCTTAGCCACTTTTCTTGCAGTCATGCCCAAAATTTAGCTCCATTCATCTTCATCCGACAATTCAAGAACATAGTACACGTTGCTGCCACTGTCAAGATTTTGGGAATGTTGTGTTCAGAGAATAGTTTGATTTGGTGAAATGCTACATGCCTAAGAGTCACTTTGAAAAATTTCAGTTCTCATTAGAAAAAGAGAAAGAATCAGGTTTCTGTAACTGTATTTGTCAGGATACACTAATTATCTCAAGATTTCAAGCTTTGCCATGTCACGTTAATTACTAAGTTGGTATGACAACAAAATAAGCTTGTAAAATTATCCTAAGATATCATCATTTCTAAGGATGTATTTTCTCAATTTCTCTGTTTAAAAAATAGCAGCAAAGGAGCACAGAAAACAAATAAGAAAATATTTGTGCAACAGATTAGAATAAAGCTTGTCCAAGTCCCCACTTTTTAATTAGGGGATAATTAGACATTACACAATGCCACAAAGAAGAGCTTAGAAACCTGGTGTATGTCACATTTTTGCAAAGTGTGCGACCCAAATGGACGAAGGAGGCAAGCAGAATCATTGTGCAGTTGAGTAATAAAGATAAAATGACTTTAAAAAAACAACAAGGTGCATCAATTTGAATGAGAAGACGAAAAGGTCACCACAGACTTAGGCAACAGGGGGATCTAAATCAAAAGTAAGTGAACAGAGAGGTTTCAATTTTGGGGATGTCGTTACTGGAATGTAGAAATGTCAGGTATTTTTAAACCTACACAAGAAGAACCACAGAAACAGTCATTAGTTTTCAATCAAGTCTTTTGCAAAAGGAGAAA
>CAEFZY010039205.1:0-12204 GCA_903066815.1 Brachyrhaphis roseni
TTTAATTTATTATTGTCAAATAAAGTTTAATTTACCAAATTAAAAAACAAGAACAAAAAAAAAACCTAAATAAACAAAAAAAAAAAAAAAAAAAAAAAAAAAAAACAATACAGTAACCAAATATGAAACAGCAACAAACATGACATATTGTCAAATGTCTTTACTTTGCTTAAAGGTGAGGTCTGGAAGGAGAAGTCAGTCAGTCAGTCAAAAAATAAAATAAAATAAATCTCCAGCCACATGAGTTGTAGACACTGAGATCCTATCAAAATAAAAACCTCATGATTGCAGAAACTGTTTGTAGAAATAGTTTCCGCTGAGTAATGTGAAGCTCAGGAACTAATGGTTTTAGACACAGAGACACACTAACCATTGAGGCAAAAGTAAGAAGCTGAAGTCTTCCTATTTGTGTAATCTCATTTCCCTAAAGTATCTCTACATCTCTGCTCTAAAACCACATCAGAACATTTTGTCAATTTGTGCCTGAAACTTCAGACTTCTGTCTTCACAACTACTACATCTGTCAAGTTACTTAAATGAAAAAAGAGTTACATTCAAAACAGTCCTTAACTTTTGAACCTTGCTACACAATGGCTAAAGATGATGACAGGCTCCTTTAATGCACCAGTCAGAGCTCAGCATACTGAATGCTGAATCGACTCATAGCATCTTTTTGTTTTGCTAAATTAACCATTGCTTGGGTTAGCAAAGTAACCAGTTGGGTTGTTTTTGACTCAAGAGTCTTAAGAGTGTGTGATCAGTAAAGAGTTCTGGTGTAATGGGGTGTGTGGTCTAAACCAGAAAGTAGTCTCAGAATGTGAAAGACGCTCACAGAATGTGAAAGAAATGAGGTGCAAATTCACATTGAGTGACAACAATCTGGCTGAGCTGGAGAGTCCTGCTGGGAGACAGGATGAAGTCAGTGCAGCTCTTCAGAAACACACATTTAGTTATTTACAAAATCTGAAAACTCTTAAGAAGTGAAGCACAAAACTTCCTCCTTCAAAGTTCCTTCAGAAAACTTAAACTGACACATACAAAACATATATGACATTAACATACGCTGCATGTACAGGAGCTACATAGACAATCCTCCATATGTGTGAATATGTTTAACTAATCAAAGGTGGAATGGTAACCAGGAAATGAAAACAATCATAAAAACACAATAAATCTACAGCAAAATGCATGAAGAGCTAAAAAAAAAAAAAAGTGAGAGGTTTTGAGAGCCATCGCCTTATCACACCACAGAGATGGTTTCAAACTGATGCTGTGGGCTGTGTGAGCACGTCAGGATGGTGCAAGAAGCAGCTGGCCTCATCAAAACGCAGATGGGTCTTTTTTTTTTGTGGTTGAGGTCGAAGCAATGCTGTGTTTCCATTTACTTTAAATTCTTTTTTATTTTGAGCTGTGTTTTGTCCACTGAATCCAGTCTCACGACATTCATTACTGTTTAATTGGTTCAAAATCAGCACATAAGAAGCAGCTTTATCTAAACTTGTTTGACTTTAGCTTATTGTGTTACGACCAGCCTCTGTGTCTGTAGCCACTTCCATTGCATAAAGGGTTACGCTATAAGACTTTATTCAGTTTCAGAGATGCTTTAAACATACAAATAACAGGTTTCTGTAACATCACTTATACTGTATGTTGTTTTGTTCAAAACACAACGGAGATGTTGAAAAAGATATTATTACAAACTTTCTTCAGTTCATCTGCAGGAAAACAAACTATTTGGTTGTTATCCTCTGCCTCCTAACTTTGGTGAGATGTGAAGTGAAGAACTGAGAGAAACAGAGCAGAGGAAGTTGGTCCGTTGTTTGTTCTGTCCCTGGAGTCTTGATATTTTTTATAAACTCTTGTTTTCTAGTCTGTTCCATGTTTTGTTTCTGATTTCCTTCCTTTTTTTTCTTCTCTCACATTTTTAGAGTAGAAGAAATTTTCACACCCACAGATGGTAAAAAAGACAAAAAAAACTTCCTCTTCCAGTGAAAAGTGGAACATCCGGCTTCTTGGGGTAATCTGTAGACTTGCGTTTAGACAGAGGGATTTCCTGGTGGCTCAACTGTTGCCAACAATTTTTGATACAAACATATTTGGTAAGAAAAACATTTATTATACTGATTCTAAAATGTAGAGGGTTTTTTTTACTGAAAACTTTGAATGTTTCCTCTTTCAAAAGTGTTACCTTGAAATCTTAAAATTTACTATGATAAAATGAGCCTGTAGTTTTCTTTGGGAGTCAGCGGTTTTGGTAAAAGAACAACATTTAAAGTAATTACATGTCTGAATGCTATAGAAGAACCTGATGTTTTTTAAAACCACTTTAATGGAAACAGAACTTTTTCATGCATTTTGTTTAAGCCAAATTTGAACTGAAACTAAAAGGGAGGTTTTTCTGAGATAACTTGATATTGTTGATTAATTATCCGCCTTTATTTAAACTGAAGTCTAAGTTCCCCTTCATGTTGTCTCTGTGAGCTGCAGTGAGATGGCAGCCCTGTCTGAGAACGTGATGACAGTCAGCATGTTACTGAGTGTCTTCTTACTTTCAGGTGAGCTGTTTGTTTTCTCACTTTCATTTAGAGACATTACGTTTCAGTAATGTCTCAATAATGTCTGATCTTGTTTAAAGTAACAGGCTGCAGCTAAGCTGGAGTTCATGGATCAGGAAGTTTTTCTTCAGGAACATTTTGCTCCACATTGTGTCCATCTTTACTCTGCTTTTACAGGAGTTCAGACTGAATGTGAAAACAAGAACCCAGACCTCAACATTACTGTACCAAAGGAGATGGAAGCTCTGAGTGGATCCTGTTTGCTAATCCCATGTAGCTTTAGAGAAATACAAGAGAAACCAGAGAAACAAGGAGAAACGTTTTCCAGTGAGAGAGAAACATTTGGAGTTTGGATTAAAAATGAATCAGCATTTAAAAACAATCTGAACAATGTGATTTACAACAGCAGTCGGTCTCAAAACAAATATGCAGTGAACATTTCTGGAAACCTGAGAGAGAAGAACTGCACCTCTGTGTTTTCTAATGTAAAGTCAAATCAAACAAACAAATACTTCTTCAGGATTGAGAACTGGCCATTCAGAGCAACAGCTAGCTGTGATCCTGTTCATATAACAGTTAGAGGTGGGAAACTTTGGTTTTTATTCATACATAATATTATTGTTGAGAGAAAATTAATTATGATGCCTTTTTTTGTAAAACAAAAAACTCCATGAATTGAATCATTAGTGTAAAGTTAAATATCAACAGGATCAGAATTCAGAGTTTAAAAATAAAGCAGTTTATGAGCAGAAAGTTGATGTTTTGTCTTACTTTACTTTTCAATGAATTCTTACCTTCATATTTATCATATTTCTTTTATGCTCCACATCTTTAAAGTGGAGTCAGTCTGCTGTATCTCACTGTGTATAATGTGTGTGTGATGTGAAAGTACAGATTCTGCTTGGAGCCCCAGAGTTGAAATCTCAGGTGACGTGAAGGAGAAGAACTCTGTCACCGTAACGTGCTCAGCTCTCACTCCCTGTCCACAATCACCTCCTGAACTCACCTTGAACCTCCAACCAAACCCTCACAGACAGATGGAGAGGAACAAAGATGGAACGTTTACAACTACAGTCCAGCAGAACATCACTCTGTCAGACTCAAATGATGTTAATATCATCACCTGCTCTGCCAGATATCCTGTGAATGGAGGACAACACAAGACAGCAAATACAAAAGTGGCTCTCATTGTTTCCTGTAAGTGATCCCATCAGAACATCATGGTTCAGCTGGTCCTCACCAATAATCTGAAGGTTTGTTATATTTTCCTCAGATGCTGCCAAAGAAGCCTCAGCAGCTGGACAGGTGGAGCTGAACTGCTCCAGCAGAGCCAATCCTCCCATCAGCTGCTTCACCTGGGTTAAAAACAGCACACATAAAGCCATGATAGTACTTGAAGGAAACGTCACATTGACCGTCTATGAGGGAGAAGTCAACTTGTGTGAGATCTATGAGAACTTCTCTAAAGGCTTCCTCTATTCTTTGCATTTACAGTAGATGTTTGTCTTAAATTATAAAAATAATATTGCAGTTAAACATGGAACCCAAGTGAAACTTAGTTTAGATTTTTGATAAGTAATTTGTTTGTTTTTTTACACATTTTTATATATAAAGCCTTACAGATTACTACAATTCAGTGAAACACATTTAAATTCACACAATGAATTCACACATTCACCTGAATGATCTGAACTTCAAGACATTTTGTCATCGTCTTCCTGTTTCTTGCTTTTTTTCTTTAGATAATCTGCTGATTCCCCTCATTACAGTGACTACTGTGGCTGTGCTCATCTTCCTGGTTGTATGGTGAGTATCAGGAACTGACTCATGATGAAATATGGCTCACCATTTAGAAATTTTAGTAAAAATTTGGCTTAAAGGGAACTCTGTGTTCTTCTCAATGTTCTGTTTGCTGCAAAAAGTTCTTACTATTCTATTTACTATCTATTTTATTTACAGAGAAACTTTTATCTGAAAACAATAACTGTTTATTCTTGCCATACAGTCCTCTGTTTTAATTATTGCTTAAAAGGTCTTACCATACCAGTTTATTTCTCTGTATTTACTTTAGTTTCAGGGCCGTGCAGAGACCTTTGGAGATGCAGGGGCTCAAAATTAAAAAAGGGCACATAGAAGAAGATCTTAAAACACCGAACAACAGCATAGCAACAGCCCATATTAATCAAGAATTTAATTGGATCCTACTATATCATTGCCATCATGTCGGGACAATGCAAAGCAAATGTAGTTAATATTTTCCCCAACAGGTATAAAGTTGCTGTTTCTGCTGCTGACAGTCCTGGAGGTCTGAGTTGATCTGAGACTGTAGCTGTTTAGTTTAGGTGCGTCATGATTCGCGCTGACAGACGGTACCGTGTCTAATATCAGGATGTCTGATATAAATCAGACATTCTTTATATCTGTTGGAGGGACCGACTCAGACTGCCTGTAGCCAACTGGGCATTTAGCAGAACGATTAAGTTAAAGTCAGAAGTTTTCTCTGCTGCCGAAGCATTTCTGTGTTTAGGGGCGAGGCGGGTTTTGTCCCGCTATTGCGAGGACAATTATGAAAATATAAATAGAAACTGTTTTTCTAACGTCAACAACAGACCTACGTTTTTTATTCACAAACCAGTGTATGAAAAAAAATATTCTGGCCCATAATTTGGGCCATGGACCCGGAGTCTGAACAACATGTAGGCAGAGGAACTGAGAATCCTCAGTCATTATTAGACTGAAGGCAGCCAGACTCATTTATTTTTCTAAATTATTATATTTAGCTAAATATTATTGCTGAGGGGCACAAGCAGGCCTCCTGATGCACAGATTAAAATAATAATAATAATAATAATCAAATAAAAAATTGAGAAAAAAAAACTCAAAAAGGGCACTATAGGGGCATGAAGGATAAAAGAGGCAGGGGCTCAAGCCCCCTTCGACCCCCTTGCCCCCTTGCACATGCCTGTTTAGAAACTTAGTTTATTTTTGCATTTTGTTCTTCTTTCGTTTCCATTAAATTTTCTTTGATCAGTATTATCCTCTCTTGGTTTATTGTTTATCTTCTTTAGTTTCTTTCCTGTTGATAGTTTTGTTTTATTGTTTTTATTAATGCTCACCACCAGTAATCTTCACTCATCATGTCATCCACCTGCTGCGTCGTCTAATCATCATGAGTTTCACCTGATTTGCTACTTATATGAATTTTTCACTTTTCACCTCCAGATTCTCTGATCCAGATTCACATCTAGTTTGTTGCTCCGTTCTACATCCTGGTCCTCCTGTTTCAGTTTTGTGCATCGTTTCTTTCTTTGTTTTTTTCTTTTCAGCACCGATGTTAACTCTATAAAATGAACGGTTTGTATTGTGGTATCACTCATGGAGGGATTTATTTATTTAAATTGGTTCATTTTTCTGAGCGATACACAGTGAGGATATTGTGATTTTAGTCATTACATGTTTATAAGAGCGATATTCTGTTGTCCTTCTATGGAAGAGTGCAGCATCCAGACGAACATTAAAACACTTTTTTATATAAGTTGCTGCTTTGACATGACTACAGCACTGCCAAAGCATATGTACAAAAATCCTCAATAAAACATAAAATATTTGACAATCAGACACCAGACAAGTGAATCACAGCAACGTCATCAGTCAGTGTAACGCTGAACTGATGCGGTGAAGCTACAAGTAGAAGGAGAAACTAACAAACACTGAAGAGAAGAAGAAGAGCTGCCATCAATACAGCTGCAGCCAAGCATGTTTTAATAATACAATACAGTTTTAGCAAGTAGCTCAAAGTCTAAACTGGTATTGTTGTGCATTTAAAATATAAAGCTTACCTTAGAGCAAAATTACCCCCAAAGGAATCCCAGAGCCCCCCTTTTGTAAAAGTATCCGCCAGCGCCCCTTGCTGTCCTCTGAACGGCCCTGTTGAGAAACGCCGGTCTAAGATAAGGTAAAACAGAACAAAACTGAACTAATCAAAGAAAGAGACTAACACAGCATAAACAAACCTCACAAGAACACGAGCCAGGACAAATTAATTTCATTATTATATTTAACCAAAACTTCGCTTTACCTTTTTTGTTCATGTGTCTTGCAGGGCAACCGTGACTCTCATCATGTGTCTTCATGTTGTTCCTTGTATCATATGACAATTCTGACTTCTGTTTAATATTTTCTAGGTTCTTGAAGTCCAGACGTGCTGCTGTACAACACAATCAGGTGAGTAAATAACAGGTTATCCTGTCCCTGCACTGTGTTCGGATTGAACACAATTTATGAAAAGCATGTCATTAAAATCCTCTTTTATCCTCCATACTAAATTTTAGCATAAAGATGTAATAATAGATCATAGAGATGTGTAGAAAAACATGAAGTAAATTTTCCTCATTGCCTTTTATTTATGTACTTATGTATTCAGTGTGGAAAACATCCAATGTTAAGAAGTTTTCTATTTAAATCAATTCACCATTGTGACACTCGATGTCTCATCTGAAAATGCAAAGTTTAAAAAACTTGACTGAAACGAAACTTTTTTAAGCTGCTCTGAATTTCTGAAAGTTTCTAGTTGGAGTTTTAATCCATGACTTCCTGTTTCTCTGGGATAGAAATATGATTTAACGCAAACCTATTTACCCTGAGGTCGCTTCAAAAAGGGAAACACAAGAGAACATGCTATAAGCCAGAAAACTGTGACTTGATATCTCCAACCACATTGTGCAACTAAAAAAAACAAAAAAACCTAAAACTTTAAACATCTTGAACTGTGACAGACTGGGCTGGATGAGCGAGGTGAAAAAGTCAACTTTGGGTGCCAAAAATTTATTTACTAAGAGTATATATATTATGGTTTGATTAATTTTTCTGTATATTCTCCAACAGACTGAAGCACCTGAGGAGCCTGGTGTTCTTGCATCTAATGCAAGAACATCATTAGACGGTGTTCTTCAACCACCATCTAATGAAAGGCGGGAAGAACTTCACTATGAGGATGTGAACTTCATAAAGAAACCTTCCTGTGCATCAGAGAGTACCAGTAGAGACCAGCAGGAGTCGCTGTACTCCCAGGTCAAAGTGTCTGAGCCAAAGAGCGGACCAGCTCAGACTGCTGACAGCTCAGATCCTCTCTACTCTACGGTACAGAAACCTGGATGAAACTCTGTTCTTATTACTCACAGTTAGTGACAGGAGTCCTAACACAACAATAATGTGCTTGTTTGGTTTTTTTTCTTATTCTTTTTATTTTTTTAGTTTGGATGTTTCTGTACTGATGTGGTGTGAGAGTGATCTGTATAGTTTGCAGGTTTTAATAGTTTAATTTGTCTTCTGATCTTTGTTGTATTTTATTTTCATTATTTACTGCAAAGTAAGCAATTATCTCAATATTTGCATGTTTAATATTTGCACTTAAATAAACAATGTCTACAGTTTTTACATTTGTTTTGTGGTGTATAATTTCAATTATTGTGCATGATGGTCAATTTAAAAGTGACTCTATAGCCGACGTATTATCTGTCCTCCAAGGAGCATGCTGGGAGTTCTGTGTGTTGAACAAGGGAACATGGTTTTAATGAAGTGAAGAAGGCAATGAAATGACAATACGGGCAAAAAAAGGAACTAAGAAATGTAAAAAATAAAATAAGTCCTGCAATTAAGGATCCTTCAAAAACCCTTAAAATCCAATGCAGGCAGCAAACATTTAGACTAAACCTCCAGGGAGTAACAGAAATACTGTACATAATTCATACGGCTCGAACAGCTCAGTCTCTGAAAGTATCATCGCTCATTGTTTAATGTAAGGTCTTAGATCTTCTACTCTATTTGTATTCTGTGCTTTAATAAACTCTCAATTTGGCATGAAAACATCGGCTTCGCCATGAATGTTGTACATTATTTTTACCAGAATGATCTCTTAGGGCAGGGGTGTGAGCTCGTTTCCATTTTGGGTCCTTGACAATTACTCCATGGAGATTCCATCCTGCCAGAGAACATCTTCACCTTAATGGGAGCAACAGAATTAATGGTGTCTGGAAAGTCTTTGAGGCAAAAAAAATAATATTAAAACATTTCCATGGGCAATGTGAAATTTATTCTGTGTAACTCAAATGTAAAACAAACCGTGTTGGAAGTAATAAGAAGTTGAAGTGAGCCTGACTTGGTAATATTGCCCACAATGGCCTGCAAACATTTTATTGGAGGATAACTCTTCTCTTCTTCCGGTGAATAGACCTTTACTTTCTGTCACATTCCTCTGATGGATTCACATCTACTGCAGAAAATTGAATAAAAGGTAATGTCTGTGAAGTTATTGAATAATTTTTCAGCTTCAGCTAGTGATTCCCCCCTAGAGGCCCACACATACTCAAGTGTACTAACCGTAAAGATTAATCTTCGTGTGCGCATCTCCAGCGGATGTCTCTGTCAAGTCCGCCGTGTTGAATCTGACTCGAATCAGACACATTAAATTACCTGCATCACTCTTGTGGATATATATATATATAGAGAGAGAAAGAGAGAGGTATATTTTTTATTTATTTTATCTTTTATTATTATATTTCTGTTATTGATAAAACACTTTGGATGGAGGAGCTTGTCAACTAAAACGCAATAATCTCTTGAGGACCAATAGAATATTCTCTTCTTGACGCTGAGTGGTTACCGTAGAAACCAGTAACTGACAGATCATTCCCTTTTTTCTGTTGCAGTCTGAAACTGTGGTATGTATGAGGATCAGTTCGGTGTTTTTTTTTACAAGTGTTATATTTTAGCATATATTTTAGACTAACTTAACTAAATACAGGCTTTCATGTGTAATTTTGCCATGTTTTGTATATGTTTTTAACAGTTATCATAAGTAATGTTTTTATTTTTTGCTGTTTTCAATTTTATAACTGTTAACTGATATCAACTGTTCATTGGGAGCCATTGCTCTGTAGTGGGGACTGTTTATGGTTTTTTATTGTTTTTTTATTGTTTTTTTTTATCTATAGGTTCAGAAGTTGCTGCTGTTCTTGGCTACTAACTTCACTTTTTCTCTTGTTGGGTATGTTTTAATTTTTGATACAAAGTAATGTTTCATTTACTTATTGTGTGATCGTCTTTGAATCTGGAATATACGAGCAATTTTATTTCCTGTACTAAAAACATATAAATTCATTGATATTTATGTGAAAGATCAGATTAAGTGGATTAATGATGTGAATTTATGTCAGACATCACTACACGCTCACAGTCAGAGCCTCTTCTTCTGTTGCTGTCTGCAACTTTGGGGTAGAAGTCACTGAACTGATGTTAATCACCAACTTGATTTTGTTTGTCCTTGTTAGAAAAAAAATATGGTGAACCTGCTGGACCTTTGATGAACAAAGAAGAGTTGCCTGCCCATACCTAGAAAAACCCAAGACCTTACAGAAAAATTACTTCCTGTTTGGAACAAAACAAGCAGGAAGTGAAGTTCTTTTGACCAGAGTAATTGTGGGGTTTGTTCTGCTGCTGATAAAAAGAAGACCATAGAGTCCCAGTAAGAATAAAGATTATTCTACTAATTTTGTTAACTTGCTGTGTAATGACAGAATTTGGATATTTGGGTTTGACTCTTTTTCATGCATTTTGTTTGGCAGATTCAAATTTGACATAACTTGATATTTTAATTAGTTATCCGCTTTTATGTAAACTGAAGTCTAAATTTGTCTTTCATCTTGTCTCTGTGAGCTGATGGAGGGATATAAGAGAGTGATGGCAGCCCTCACTGAGAACGTGCTGACAGTCAGCGTGTTACTGAGTGTCTTATTTCTTCCAGGTGAGCTGTTTGTTCTCTCACTTTCATTAGACATTACTGGCAGTATTTGTCATCTCAAGAAATAGATTCTGATGTTCTTAAAGGCTCTGCATGTAACAGGTTTATCCTAAGCAATATTTTGCCTCACATTGTATTAATATTTACTCTGCTTTTACAGTAGTTCAGACTGGATGTTCTAAGAACTCATCCCTCGGTATTACTGCACCAAAAACACTGGAAGGTCTGAGCGGATCCTGTTTGCTCATCCCATGCAGTTTTCTAGAGATACCAAGAGAAACATCTGATGAGGAGAGACAAAAATTTGAAGTTTCACTTCAAAGTCACCCAGACTTTGTACAGGATTCTCAGAATGTGACATACAACAGCAGTCACCCAGAAGACGACCATGAAATGAACACGACTGGAAACCTGGAAAAGTTTGACGACAGGAGAGAAACGATTGGCGTTTGGATAACAGACGAACACGGGGTTGAGTCCTTTCCGCAAAATGTGATTTACAACAGCAGTCGGTCGCAAAACAGATACAGAGTGAATGTCATCGGAAACCTGAGTGAGAAGAACTGCACCACCATCTTTTCTAGCATACAAACAATTCAAGCGACGAAATTCTACTTCAGGATGGAGAGCGGGCCGTTCAGAGCCACGGCTGTCTGTGATCCTGTTCAAATAACAATTAGAGGTGAGAGACTTTTCGTTTGTAGTTATGTGTCATGTTAATGTTGAACAGACGAAAAACAATTATGATGCATATCCATTAACTGAGAATTTGTTGTAAAGTTGAACATGATCAGACAGGATCAGAGTTAAAGAAAGCAGATTGAGAGCAGAAAGTGGATGTTTTACCTATATTTATTTTTTAATGAATTCGTACCTTCACTTCTTTATCATTCTCTATTTTTTACGCTCCACGTGTCTAAAGTGGAGTCAGTCTGCTGTATCTCATTGTGTATAATGTGTGTGTGATGTGAAAGTACAGATTCTGCTTGGAGACCCAGGATTGAAATCTCAGGTGACGTGAAGGAGAAGAACTCTGTCACCATAACGTGCTCAGCTCTCACTCCCTGTCCACAATCACCTCCTGAACTCACCTTGAACCTCCAACCAAACCCTCACAGACAGGTGGAGAGGAACAAAGATGGAACGTTTACAACTACAGTCCAGCAGAGCATCACTCTGTCAGAGATCCACGATGGATACAAAATCATCTGCTTTGCCAGATATCCTGTAGATGGAGGAAAAAACACAACAAGAAGGACAAAAGTGGCTCTCAGTGTTCCCTGTAAGTGATCCCATCAGAACATCACAGTTCAGCTGGTTCCCGTCAATAATCTTGAGGTGTGTCACATTTTCCTCAGATTCTCCAAAGAACACCTCAGCATCCATCATTTTAACAAAAGGTAGATGGGTGGAGCTGCGTTGCTCCAGCAGAGCCAAGCCTCCCGTCAGCGGCTTCGCCTGGTTCGAGAACACCTCAAATGGAGCCTTGAAAATAGCTGAAGGAGAAAATTATGGACTCAATGCCACTGAGGAGGGAGCTTATTACTGCGTGGCCACGAATGATGTTGGTAGTCAGTCATCTCCAGAGATTCGTCTAATTGCTCCAGTAACAGGTAAATAGAGAAATATGGAAGGATGTTATTGTGGCTGAGTCACCAGGATCATTTGAAAGTGGGATATGGAAACATGTTTAAGCAATCACATTGATTCAGATTTTGTTTTTCTCCATTCAGCGTATGAGCCAGGTGAAGAAATTGCTGAAAAAAAAGGTACTCACCTACTTCACTGGGAAATATCTGTTCACTAATTTTTTTTAATAGTCTTTTTTCAGTTAAAAAAATATATATACAG